>JAKSZP010010636.1:0-181477 GCA_022478985.1 Massospora cicadina | reverse complement strand
ACTAAGATTAATTTAACTTACAACAGTATAATTTCAAGTTTATCGTGAGGCTCGCCTTGACTCATATTTACAATCTGACGCAATAAATATCTTATTATCAAGTTATATCAATTTCTCAACATGTGTGATAATTCCACAAATAAATGGTTAATGTTCTTGTTTAACGCAAGGAAATGTGACGTGGTTCATCCACACCACTTGGCGTCTAATCTAAAGGGATTACAGAAGACTTTTGGGATCATGGTTTAGATCAGGTTTATTTGTGTAAGTCCATATGAAACTCCTCCAGCTATATCACAAGCAATTCCCACACGGAAGCATGAAGAGGACCAATCCCCCAGTATAGCTTCTCTCTCAGATCAGTGACCTAGCTCATGTGGATGAGCGGTGGGTTACTGCCTTTGCTTTTAAAGAACCTCACTCACTGCCCACATTCCTCCTCTAATCTGGTGAAAATGATTGAAGGGTTGTTCTGAGAGGTGGTTCAGTATATGACATTCAGGAAGGACCCCCAGTACATCTCAAGAGTGTCCTGGTCACCAATAATATTCAGAAAACCGCCCCACCCCAACCAAATCCTCATATGAGACCTATATTATCATGTATGTCATATCAGTTTTATAAAATAGTTTGACTAGCCAATCAAATTGCGGATCACACAAATCAATAAAGTTTGTTCATTAAATTATATTGATCATATAATTCTGGAAGAACTAGTATTTGCAACATACCCATCCACCAATTTCTTTCAAGATCAGTAAGATTCCGCCAAGCTTTTCCTTGATCTGGATGAATTGATTGTCAGAACTTTACATCACAGATGAAGATGGATTAAATAATGTTGAAATCAAATCTCACCCATACTATAACTTCAATTTCCAATACCAGATTGACAGAGACACCAACTACTGGTTTAGCAGATAAAAGGAGGAAAGATCCATAATCACCAAAGAACAAGGTGACAAAGAGACTGCCTTACCAGTTATAGAAACTATAACATCACAAAGGAAGTCATATCGCCCCAAGCCTCTTCCTGAAGCTCAGGAAAATCCCAATAGTTGGTCCAAAAGGGAACATCCTGGGCGTGCAAAACCTAGTACCATATAAATATAAAACACTTCAAAATGAATGATATACTACTTTTTGCCTACATATTACTGAATAAGCTTCCTACATAAGGACTTTACCAAGGTTATTTAGCGAGCTTAGCCATCCCTATAGTTCTTGCTCTTGCTGTGATTTTTTATAAAATAATCATGTCCAACTTTGATAAGCCTCAAAGCCTGTTCATTTGCCCGACCCTACCATCCACAGTGCCTTAAGAAAACTTGTGATCTCTTCAAGGTCTTCCAAGTTACCTTTATAGAGTGAGGATGTACAAAAAATGGAAATTTCCAGATCAAGAATTTCTACAAATATAACAGGGTTAGAAGAATTGACCATAGAATCAACAATGCTCACTTTGAGTAGGGGGTTCTGTACCAGATACACTTGAGTTTATGGCTAATACAGAGGAGCAGCGCCCCTTGCAAACCAAAACAAAAATTAGATAAGTTTTGTGAGCCTTATCCCAATTGTACAACAACTGCCCAATGGTACATTTAGCCTAAAGAACGTTCTAGTCAGGTCAGAGCATTGGCTGTTTCCTCTACTATAAGAGAATTATACTTAGCACCTAATTTACCTGTCACTGAATTGGGAACCAAACAAATTAATACCTTTAAAATCTTTGTTCAACCATTCATATATCACATTATGAAAACTATAGGCTTATAATACTAATAAGTGCTACAAATGTACCTGAACCAGTCACTTCAACTGTCTTTCTGGGAATTATACAGGTCTGCTTCTTCCTTAATGAAAGAAAACCAATGAACTATTCTCCAATATTAGTGCTATATCGATGAATTTAATGCCAGTTGACCTTACTAGATGGAGGAGCTTTCGCATACTTACAGAATAAATTTATGATAAGTGGATGCTCTGTAACTGAAACTTACATTTAAGTCAGACATACTATCACGTCACACTTGGATCATATCTATGACCTTAAAGAATAATGATGACATTGTTTTATGCAATTTAGGAAGCTTTGCAGCAAGCCCATCCAGGAGCGCAAGGCCCTACTGGCCCCAAAGGGCCCCCAGGCTACCAAGGTCCCCCCAGACCATATGGGCCTGATGGGATCCATGAGACTCAAAGGGATTATGGGCTTATAGGACCCCAGGATCCACTAGGTCACCTGGGTTCCCAGAATTTTAGCCAGTCAGGCTGCTGGGGCCACCTGGAAACGTTGGCCCTCCTGGTCCCATGGATTGGAAGGACCTTCCATCCATCAAGGGTAAGATGAGCCTCCTGGCCAAAAGGCCATCGTCCCTCCCAGTAACCTGGACCTACCATAACAGAACTTGAAGATGACGCTTATTGACACTGATTGACTAAAATCCAGAACCAAGCCATGCGACTGAATCCCAGGTTGTGGCTGTAGCTCACAGCTGTGGTGAGAACCTTAAAAGGCTGACCTTTTAAACCTAACTATACCCTTAAATCTTTATCTGACAGGCTCATAAATGTTAAAATTTTCTACCACTGTATGCTCTTGAGAAAATTACATTGATTACCAGCATATCCAGCTGTAAAAATTTACTCTTGGTTTTATTATTGGTCATCAACCCAGTAACCTTTCTACTGCATAGATTCAATTTCCTCGTGCACTTTGCGTTGTATAGAATGTATTATCTGATATTAGTATGGAGACTATTATCCATAGTTGAGTTTGAACTATTATTAGGTCCAACGCTTCAGCTAGTACTTCCAATTAAATAGTCAATAAGTCATACTCGTAAGGATTCATTCCCTATATTACTGTCCACCTGATCTTCATCCAGATACCCTGGTGACAGTCTCTTTCAGCCCAACACACAGTCGGCAGCTATCCCCAATTGTGGTTCCCTTTGTCTCTAGATCCCCTCTTGGATCTCTATTCTTCTCTCTGAAAGTCTTCCAATTATTGCCTTCTGCAATAATATCTTTAGGATGGAACGTCCAATGAAAGCTAATAGTCTAAATATACACCTAATCGACAATATTACTAATACTAATAATACTAAATGATGGTTTTTTTATTATAGTGAATCCTAGGGATTTATATAGTAGGGGATTCGGCTGTATAACCCTCAGTTGACACTTCTTTAATGAAATGGCAGCTGTTGCTGTTAAATCACCCTTCCTAGTCTCAGCAGCAATGGTCTTCCCCATCCTGGCTAGGATTCCGTTGTTGGACATCCTTGAGACCTGAAATGGAAAAGAGTCAGAAAACTTGTCCTAACGTTTTCCTCTCAATCCAAGCGAACCAACCATAATTGGCTAACGACCTGATTAGGTAATGTGACTTTTTACCCATTATGCAGTTCACTTCACCAACTGATTGATTTGCTAGTTGCAGGTGGCATTACTCGCCTTACTTTCACTATTCATTCCCAATCAGTCAATGATGAAACCTGACTGATCTTAATTGGTACACCTGATAGTTAATCACTATCAGATGCCCCTATTTCGTCAGCTACTCCGCCCAATGAGATATTAGGTATTCATCCGGATTTATCCCCAATGGATATGACCAGGTGAAGATCCCAAAATCCCCCAAACGTAGTTCCTCCAAAACTCAGGCCAACTGATTTCCAATTCACTTCACCTTAGGGAATTTTCCCCTAGCGACACCAGGTAGTCTAGCAGGCTGGGAATATGGAAAAAATCCCAATACCAGCTTAACTTTTCAAATTGAGGATATTAAGATGAAACAACTCTCTAATAAGGCAGTATAGAAACAATAAAGTTTTGATAGCAGAGCTTAAAACTTATGAAAAAGGCCACACAAATCACATTAATGAGAACATCGATGAATCCCCCCTTGGGTTGGGACCATCTAGTACTAAAAAAAAAAATCACATTAATGAGTCAGTACACAGACCTACATAAAAATGCAAATGATTTGAGGGTTCGACTTGATTAAATGCAATCCACCAAATACAATGATACTGAGCCTCAATTTCAGCACTTCTTGCACAGTATCTAGATTTTGTTGGTTGATGTGGATCATACCCTTTTAGAAAACCATCAAAGATGATAGAATAAACTCATTGATGGATTGCTTGGTTTTTCCCAATTTATCAACATACTCTGATACTTTACTTCACCTTAAAGTTACCTTGAGAACGCATTCTTCTCATTCACCAAAGCTTTATTAGCTATCTGACAAACTTTTATATCTGACTAAGAGGCCACTTTGATAAAAGTGGTATTAAGGCATTAACTTTTTTGATCTCCTGAATTAGTGCACCAACATTAATGCACTGAGGCAGAACTTTGGGTTCTATTTATATAAAATTAGTTTATAAAGCACTTAGACATTAATAGCACAAATTGGGCGTACCTAGTGCTATAAGAGCCCTGAAAATGCCCCAATTAGGGGTGCGTCATATTCTATATTTTTTTCTTTTCTCATCATTCTTTGTTATCTGTCAAAATATGACTCAGTTCTAATTGGGCTGATTTAAGGACAATCCTACATTGATCAAATGTCATATATACACCCAATAAAACTTCCAATTAAAGAAATATTGCCATAATTGGGTTGGTACAATTGTTATTTACTTAATTCAAGGGTCAGGTTGACTTGGGGGAATTTCCATATTCGTTGCCATGACTAGCAGAGGATTGACATAATATTAAAAAACTCATCTAATAGAAGAGTTTAGCTAGTAGATGCTTAAGAGGTATATAATACTGGCGCTTAGCAATTAAAATATTATCATTTAGCCTTTGTTAAATAATTATAGTTTGACCATGTATCAATCATCAGTTGTCCATATAAAGTCTCTGTTTGTTATTTACTTTCTATTTAATTTTTTTGAAAAGCTGACCATGGGACGGAGAATTATTAATAAACAAAAACAACATAATACAAAGAAATCATAAGGGCACCCCAGTGGAGCCAAAGCTACCTCCTGTTGCCATCAGGACCGCCAGTGGAGGGAAGAGGGGGAGTGTCAGGGAAGGCATGTGCCAAAACCAAACACGAATGAAAGAAAGGGTCTGATGAGAGGAACCAGATGTGGAACCAGGATGACACAAACTGGTGAAGGCAGGATGGCAGGTGGGCAAACAACCAAGATTGGAAGTGATCTGTAAGTTGAGAGTGGAAGTTATGCACGGCTTTATGGTGGGTTGTGGTAGCACTAGAAAGTGCGTCAAGGACAACAGAGCTTATCGTCCATAATGCTATTACAACAATTAAGGCGCAGAGAGAAGGGTGGATATGAGAGGTCATAGAAAAGGAGAAGATGTTTAAAAGGGCTGAAAGTCTTTACTCGCTCCTGTAAATGAGGCGCATAACATCCTGACAGATCGCCTGTGATGGCGGGCAATCTTCCAAGCAGTGGACTAATGATCCTTATTGACCACAAACAATGTATGAAGACTTAGTGGCACTTTTTTGCTCATTATCCGGTACACCTTTCTCATGAATCTCTACACATTAGCGCGAATCTGTGGTTGTAACAAAGGACGGTGTAAACCACCAAATGTCCTTTTCGCCTCCAGAGAGTACAGGATGTCTGGCTTACTAAGCTAATCCACATGGGCAACGAGGGGGGACTTTGGGGTACCAGGTTTTTTAAATGATTTGCCACGGACTTCTTGCTTGAAATGTGGAGTAGGGACCTCTCTGGGCGTTGTGTCCACTGATGCTGATTCTCCACTCAGCGTTCCGCATAGAGAGGAGAATTAATTGAAGTGGGGCGGCGTCCCATGCAGGCCCGTGGCAGAGGGATGAGAGGCCAGATAGTTAAGTAGAGAATGGGGGTGGGTAAGATTGTGGAGGCAAAGGGGGTGGGCAAAATTAGAGCAGGCTGCGCATGACCAGTGCTGGTCTGAGATTGTGGGGTTGGTGACTGCAGCGATCCAGGTGCCAAGCATCTTGGTGGCATGGTCCTTAAAGTTGAGCAGGATCATACCATCACTATGGCGAGGGCCAAACATGATATCCAGGGGCACCGGGAGAGGGAGGCCTAACCAAAGCCACCCTTGTAAGAGAACATACAAAGAGGTGAAGAAAGAGGGGGAAAAGCGATGGCATGTGTACAAATTAGACTTTGGACAAAGGCATAAAATTGGCAAGCACAAACCAGTCTGTGAGGGTAGACAGGTGGCCTCTGAGGGAGGTGATGCGCTTTGTGACATTGTCTAAAATGTGGTTCTCCATTATCAATGACGAAAACCCTTCCTGCATCAGCCACATTCCCAAATGGTGCACCTGACCAGCAGTGGATCTTGACACAAGAGGGAGTACAAGAGGGGCAGTATGGGGTGGTCAGGGCAAGTGAACCAGAGAGGTAAATGCTGGAGCAGTCTGACTAAGGAGCACCGGTAACCAGAGGTTTTGGTACTGGCCAAGTAGAATAATTTTGTTTTGGAGGCGATAAAGGCGGCATTACTGACCCTGGAGTAATCCTGGATAGTTACCTCCAGCGTGCGTGCATCACGCCTGTCAAACACCCCTACCACACAAAAATCAACAAATGCCAGCATCCTAACAGGTGCTTGACCTTGCACATGGGCACCAGTAAGGCGTGCATTCACACTGCGTAAAAGTGGGCTGAGGCTGAAGTTGTATAAGATTGGACTTAATAGTCCCCATGGCGGAGACCCCTTTGAGGGTGAACCACATCAGTGATGAAACCAGGGCCAAGCACTTCCATTGTGGCAGATTCCGTGAACAACATAACCCAATTTATAAACTGGAGGAAGGTGGAATCTGTAAAGGCAGGCTTTAAAATCCCAGTTGACCCTGTCATAAGCTTTTTATTGGTCTAAAAACACAAGAGCCTGGTATCTGGAGACTGGCAGACGTTGGCCACGGTGTGCATGATGTCCAATATTGATCGTTTGGGGAAAAACTGAACTGCTAAGAGGAATTTTTCTGTAGGTAACTATTCCTAGGCGTTTGGACATAATTTTAATTGATAGCTTAGTATCTGTATTATTGAGTGACATGGGATGACAGTTCTCCAAGTCCAATTTACCCTCTTTCTTATACAACGTTATCATATAGTCCTCATGGCCCTCAAAAAGGAGGCGCGTTTCTAAAAGGCATTTGTTCATTGAGGCAAGCATTAGCGAGCAGAAATAATTAAAATATTTTTAGAACTTATACGGAATCCCATATGGACCTGGGACTTCCTGTGCGGTGCACCACAAATGGCATACCAGAGTTAGTCACAAGTAATTATATTCATTATCTTTGGGTATTAGGAAATGGTTGATATGTGCGCCATCAAGAAACTCATAAATTGCGGCAGGTTTGAGTGGTTTGGATATATACAACTTGGGGTAAAAGTTTCAAACTTTGACTTCCACTTCAGCTGGAGTGTCTGCGTTGGATATATCTGGACGCCTCACCTGTGTGCAGGCCAAGCACTGTCACAGTGTGAAGAATTTGTGGAAAAAGTAGGCGGAGAACGTGTCACCTGCCGTTATATTTTTTGCCTTGTACTGAACACAAATGCAATGTTTCTGTTGTCTTACCAGTGTGTTGAGACAAGCAGACGATTTTCCACTTATGACCCCAAGCTGGGATGTACCCTGCAGCAGTACATTAAACTCCAGGTGGTCCACTTCCGCTAGCGTGCACTTAATGACCACTGAGGTAGTCTAAGAGCGTCACAATGAGATGTGGTGTGCCTGAAGGATGGTGCTTGTCTTAGAGGCTGGCCAGGTAGAAAGTGGATCAGCACTGAATGGTGTATAGAACTCTGTGTCAAAGTTTTGGTGTCCAACAATGAGGAAAACCTGGGCGACGTGATCTCAGCTGGGCGTAGTTTGCACCACTTTGGCGCCTGTGCCGCTTAGTGTGACAAAGTGAAGAACACCAACACCATCCTGTGGTCGAAGAAATCAATTTTTGTCATTGTAAAGTGCTCAATCTGGGGGCAAAAGTTCAATGGGGCAAGAATGAGGTTAATGCGAGACACCCTCAGCTGACTAATGTCACATGTGGCGGGACATGTTTGGGAGCAACGGCGCATGCTTAAGGAGGGTATCAAAAACCCCAAAGTGGCTTTAAGGATGCAGAGTTTGATGTGCCCCTGCAGAGGGGTAGGCGTTGAAGGCCAAAGGTTGGTTGGCCAGCAGTTCATGTCGCTCACCACAAAGGGATCAGGTGGAAGTGGGAGGTAAGTTATGGCCAAGAGGAAATCCTGGCAAATTCGCACATAGGTTTGGTTAAAACTATAGCGTGAACTTCATCGTCCCATGAAAAGGACATGACCAGCACATGACCATCAAGAGACAAATTCTTATACTTATATTTAAAACTATATGATGCATGTATAAGCACCCCACAGTGTGGTGACCAAAAAGAAAGGAATAAAAGGAGCATGGTCGCCCATGTGTCCTTGGCACAGTATGGACAGTGGGACTCCTGAATTGCCAGGATGTCCACAGGTAAATTGTTTTTTAAAAACTAAGTTTTTGGTATTCTCACTATATCTCTCTTTCACTTCAATTCTAAACTGAAGTTAAATTCGGATTTTTTTGAAAAAATACAAAAATGACTGCTCATTCAAGACAAAGTTTACTGATGAAGATGCCATCAACGCCTCTTGCCCCAGCTTGGGGTGGTGGTACACCGCCATATGGCATCTTTCAGCTGCTACCAAAGTGCACCTGGGCTGTCTCTGCTAGCCCTCCCAACGCTACCAGGCGCTATGTCCCCCCTCAGGACTTGGCCCACCACTTTGCAAGCTCCCAAGTGGTGCTCTGGATCCCTTTGGTGCTCCCATGGAGCAATTTGTGTTTTAGACTCCAGGCAATTATAGGAATCTTTTCCCATATGCTAGCGCGGCCATCATTGAGATAGCCACGGCAGATTTTAAACCCGCCCGCTATATTGACTTCCGCCATTTTAGGGGTATTTTGATCTTGGTTTCCATCCAGAAGCTGATGTGACAGCAGCATCTAAGCTGCTAATCATTTATAAAAAATTCACATTTCCACCGTTTGCACTCTGCTACTGGATAAGGCCAATTTGGTGGTTTAGCTTTCCAGTTTGCCATCATTTCTCTCCCCTGAATGCCTTTGCCATGAACTGATGGAGGGTTTGGCCATTTATGGCGCAGACCCCATCTTGCAGTTTGTGGTTCCCAATGGGGCGGGTCAGTTAGCAGGGCCTCACACCCTTGTGATGATCCACCCTTTTCATTGTGGCACCCACCTCATAATCCCCCCAAATGGTGATCAGATCTGCATCTGATCACCCTTTTTGGGAACGTGTCAAAAATGGCGGCACCATATGCCCCTTGTGCTTCAAATTGGATCATTCAAAGCACAAGTTCCCTGTGGCTTCTGCCTCCGCTGCTTCTGCTGATCCTCCTCCTGGCGTCGGACTGGCTGCTGCATCACACAAATTTTTCAAGTGGGGCGCGATCCTCCTGCCCCCAACCTCAGCTAATTCTAAAGCTGCTTCCTAAGCAGCTGGCAATCAAAATTTATAGTAACCTTAATTTTTTTATAATTACGGAATCCTGAGCTGAAGGCTGAGACAGTTTTAACTGAGCTGCTGTGATCAACTGTTTGCAGACAATAAGGATCCACCACTGCGCTGACTCCAGTAGCTGGCCCAGCATTAGCCAAACTGAATCCATTTGAAATGCTCGAATGGATTGACAAGATGGATTGTCCTTATAATTTTAAGCCCAATTTTGCCTTGAAGAAATTTTTGTAAATTTTTATATTCGAATCCCCACCATTTAAGATCTAAAAACAGCTCCTCAATTAAAGAATATTAACAAAATGGCGGTAAAGCAGCAGCTGCTCCAGCCAACACCCTCCTCACGCCAACTTCTTTATGGGGTGATGGAACCCCTTGTTGAGGGTATTCCCATCCCAAATTTCCCCCATGATTTTGATGAGGATGCTAGATATGAAATTGAGGAGCTCACTTTTGGTGAGAGCTGTGCCTGCATTGATGCAGAACTAACCTCTCTTTTTGACCCTAATTATCCCAAACCTGACAGCGCATCAAGTCTTTAACTTGTGTGCCTGCTCCCATCACTTTCATTAATCATTGACTTGCTCAATATGTTGAGGTGATGGACAACACCGGCCTCATTAACAAAGAAAACTTTCAATTATACTCCTTATGCCATATGTCGCTGATGCCCCAACCCCTATGCTGTCCACCATGGTCTGCCAGCTAAAGCGGGCGACAGAAAAAATTTCCCCCAAAACATCCTCTCCTCCTTATATGGCTTTCTAGGCTGATAACTTAGGGGCTATATTAGGAGTTTCTTTTATTTTCTAATAATACTATTTATTTGGCTCATTCACAAATAAAGATGCGTGGTGGCTCCCCCTTTTGGGTTGAGTACCACTAGTGCTAATAATGATTGGATTTGCTTACTTGGACTCGGTTTCTAATTCTGACGTCAAATCAGTGTCTGTATTGGTTCCAGGGCCCAACGCCGAACTGCACCTAAGTTTGTTTGCTCCAGCTCACCTGCCTGCAAGTTGATGGAATACCAGCCTCAGGAGGAAATGATTAACCCCTTACTCACACCAATTTTTGTTTCTAAAGAAACCCGCCTTTCCCCCTGATTTAGTTGCAATACCTTTGTTGTTAGCAGAACTGAAGCATCTGCCAATAAACAAATTTACGTCTGCTTTTTATTCCCATTTTAATTAGCATTAGGGCAACTAGGCGTCTTTTGAGGCATAAGTTGACACTGGAGAAATGAGAAAAATCTTGAGTCTGGAGTTGGCCCAGCAGCTGGATCTATACATGGATCTGGGGCTAGCAATGTAGTTTGCCTCGTCAGCCCACAGCCATCCTACAAATTATGGCGTCTAGTAAATCCTTGGTTCAACAGTTTAGTTTTTGCAATCGCTTCTTGGCAATGCCTGACATCATGTTCCCAGTAATTTTGGATGCGGGTTTTTGGCTCTGGCAGCTTTGATAATTCCTAGAATTTAATATAGTTATTTTCCAATGGTCAGGTGCTGATAGAGTTCCCATTGCTGGACAAACTCATTAAAGTTCAAAGGTATGGTCTTTTGCAACCCTAATTCTCTCATAGGTCTTCCGCTGGTTTTCCCACAGCGTTAATGAGCTACCATAACATTTTCAATTAAAAACCAACGACCTTACCCCACATATGGAGTTTAATTTGAATTTTTGGATATTGGTGGAGGTGGTGAATATCAACTTCCCTCTATTCCCACATACAGCGGAGAAGGAGGCTTCCCTCAATCACATGGTTGGACGACATGTTAAAGAAGGGTTGGTTGTTTAAGGAGACATCCCCTGTTACTCTCCCATTGTCATTTCCAAGAAAACAGACAGGTCCCTTTATCCCTTGCATAGACTACGGCTAACTCAACAATATCATGGTCCATGACCTCTACCTACTGCCATTGGAACAGACAATTGGCCAAGCAATTGTGAAGTTGTGAGTGTTTTTTACCTGATCTGGTTTACGCCTTTAATCAAATTTGGGTAGCGGAAGGAAAAGGAATGGCTTACCACTATAAGACTAGATGAAACATATTCAAATTTTAAGCGACTCCTATTGGGCTGAAAAACGCCTGCAACATTTCAAAGGATAATTAATGGTGTGCTGGGTGATCTCAGGTTCATCTATGTGGTCACATATATTGATGACATCCTGGTAAACTTTCCCTCTCAAAGCAACATGCAAAGACTTGGAGACATTAGTGGCTGTCCTGAATAAGGCTTGTTTGTTTGTCAAGATGTCAAATGCGAATTTTAATGGGAGGAAGTCACCTTCTTGGGTAATCTAATCTTAAAAGATGGTATGCCATTTCTTCCCAGTAAATAGGATGCCATCCGTGAGTGGCCAACTACAACGACTCAGAAGCAATTAAGAAGTTTCTTGGGTACTATTAATTTCATGAAAAATCCTCTCTCGCACTCTTGCAGCTAGCCACACCACTACATCTGCTCACGGGCAAGAACGTTCCATTTTGCTGGGTGCCCAAGTGCCAACAGGATAATAATTTAATTATTGAGGTGTTCTTGTCGCCTCCCATCCTTAAGTGTGTGGACACTTTAAACCCTACATTGTATTCTGTGATGCACCTTCCGTTATGGTAGGGGCTGTCTTTCTCTAAGAGCACGATAGGTTGAAACACCAAGTTGCTTATTTTTCCTAAGAGTTTTCATTCCAAGGCGAAATCTGGGATCATCTATGACAAGGAGTTAGCAGCCATGGCGTGGGCCTTGACCCACTGGCGGTATCTCTTGCAGGGAGCACAGCACGAGCTGACTGTGCATGTGGACCACCAAGCTCCCCTCTATTTCCACAAGTACCAGAAGTTAGAGCACAGTCTTGCCCAAACCTACTGGGACTTGTGCATCTTTAACTTCTAGTACAAGTTTGTGAAGGTAGCACTGGATATCCATTCTGATTTCTAAGTTGCAATCCCACACTTTGCAAGATGATTCAGGTAAGACGGCTCTTTTTACAGTCATTTTCTACTCACAACTTGGCTATTGTCTACCGGGTTTTGGCAGCAGATTTAGCTCCAGACGCGCCTTTAGCTTTGTGGGTCTTAACAGCTCAGTTGTTATGTGCAGAGGGGGTGGAACTTTGGGAGTGATATTCCCTCACAACTTCTAAGCATTCTTTTTATTCTCTAGACAAGGGGCTCATCCAGTTTAAGTCACAGTTGTTGGTTCCTCCTCTTCTCCAAGCCAAAGTCATTCAAGCTCATCATGATCCCTCTGCAATCGGTCACCAAGGGATTAAGGAATGCATCAATTTAGAAAAAGCGTTTATATTTGGACAGGCTTGTTGAAGGATGTTTTGGCATAAATCAGTGTCTGTGTGACTTATGCATGGGCCAAATAAGACCGGTCTGGTAAAGTTGGTATCCTTCCCTCTTTTGCAGCAGGCTGAGGGGCCGTGGACATTAGTGTCCATGGACATTATTGTTGAGCTACCAAGATCCAAGAGGTTTACAGTGGTAATAGTGGTCTTGGACCGCTAAACTAAATTCTCCTTGTTTATCCCATGGTCTTTCGCCATCACTTCCAAGGAAATTGCCCGCCTCTTTGTGAAGTACGTGTTTTCTTTGTTTGGACTCCTGCAGGAAATTAACAGTGATTTCAGGACCCAATTTACGGCGCGGTTTTGAATGAGCTCATGGAAATCTTGAAGATTACGCCCTGTCACTCCACTAGACCATCCACAGTCATATGGACAAACTGAACAAGTCAATTAGATTTTGGAACAGTACTGTGGTGCTACGCTGCAGCCGCTCAGTATACCTGAGCAGACGAACTTCCCATCAATCAACTTACATCTAATAATGAGACGCATGCATCCACAGTTTTCTCTTCATATAAAGCTACCCTGGGGTATAATCCAACATTTTTTGGTTAGCTTATGCTTTCACCCAGAGGTACCAGCTGCATCCGACATGCTCAGCACATTCAGGCCACAATTTTCTGGTTCAGAAGCACTTGACCAAGGACACAAGTGACTATAAACGATTTGCAGATCAGAAGTGGCTCCCATCGAAGAAAATAAAGGTAGCTTCACACATAATGATTGACACTTTAAAATTTTCAGATGCATGTGGCCTTGCACAAAATTACAAGTAAACTCTTGGGTTCCCATTTGGTGGAAGAAGACTTGGGAAACGGAGCCTACCATTTGAAATTGCCGCCTCACCGGAAGCAACAACCAGTTTTCCATGCCTCTTAGTTGTTTCATTTAAAGGGGGAGATGAGTCTGAACCAGAGCCCATTTTTATCAAGGGTGCTGAGGAAGCTGAAGTAAATGACATCCTGGCTTCCTGACAACACCAACCAGTCAATACTTGGTCGCGTGGAAAGCTATCCAGCCTAAAAATAGCTGAGTTGACGCTTAGGACTGTTCTTACTGCTCAGAGCTCGTCAAGGCCTTTCATACTTCCCATCATGATGCTCACCGCACTCCCCTAAAAATGCCACGCTAATGGCGATCAATTTGCCCAAGGCCATATGAATGTGTTTTTGGCCAATTTTCTGGTGGTGGCGCTCCCCTTTAGGGTAAAGGGAAGTATAATGTAAGTCTGGGATAGCGTCCCCTTTACTGGACCAGTAGGCATTCCCTTTCCAGTCCAAAAAGGTGCTGAAGGCCATCTGCCCCTCACATCCTTGGGCAACCTTCCCATGTGGTGGATAAGTATATGGTAACAGCTTAGCCTTTGAGGACACCACCACCTATTCCAGTACTAACTTAAGACGAATTGGTAATGATAATCAAGGGAATTTTTGTTGAATTATTAAAGAATTGGCTATCACATGGGGTGAAAAGGTCGAATGTATCTGATGGCAACAAGCCTTTAGCATCAAGGCCTGACAGCACCAAACCATCAGAAACTAATCCCACAGAATCTTTTATGGCAACTAAAGCGTCTAGTGTCAAATCATCATCAAATCTCACTAATAGCATTGGGCTATTGGTAAAAGTTGCCACCAGTTCTGAACCCTCCCCAAAAGAATCAAAATTTCATTTGACAAATCTCGCTTGGCCAAACAGATGCTAGAGTGACCAGTTGTGAGTGGGTTGGGCGCTCAAAGCCATTACCAACTCATGGGACCGCCCTTAATGTGGGGTGGCCTTGGGAGGTTCCCATTGCCCGTCAGCAAAACGCCGTCACTCAAATCTTCAGAACCATGTTAGATCTTCATTTAGCATCAGTGGATTAACCTATAGCAACTTAGCCTAATGCTAGTATTTTTGAAGTCAGTTTTAAAATGAGTTAGTTATTCCCCCCTCTTTCTTAAAGTTCGCCAGGTTTGGTCAAATTCTGAGAGACCCAATACTGCGCCTTTCTAAGCTATTCCTCAATCAATTGGCTATTTAAGCTGTCATAACACACTGAGAAAAAAGATGGTCAATTCTCCTATTTTATTTCTATCAAAAACTTCCTGCAGTCCAATTTGTTTGGTTACAGTACGAATTTTTCTTTGCCAAACCCCCGTGACATCTCCAATGTGGCCTCTTAAGCCTTTTATCAACAGGGTTCACCCAATCATGTTATTAACTTTAGTTCCCACCACAATCAATTGGGCCTATAATGTCAAGAACTTTGTGGAATTTTCCCAGATCTTGCAACGTCCTACGCCTAGGCCCAATGGCCCTGGGACTGAATCAGTCTGGTTTCTTGCCAGCTTGACTTTTACATTTGCAGCCTGTCAGAACACCTTAATTACTTATTTTCAAAAATTTTACTTTGTTTGAGCAACAATGCCCTTAGCATCCTGAATCACTTTTTTGGTGCTTTTGCATCCTGACTGGCAGGCCAGTCTAAACTTTATCTGCCGTTTTCCTGACACATTTCTGGATTCAGCTCCGTTCTTGGCTAATCCCATATTAATCAAGACTTCTGAATCTATACCTTCTAATATAAGTCATTCATTTCGTGCCAGCTCCAATTTTCTTACAGAGTTCCTATTTTGGCTAGGCCAATATTATACAGTCATTGGTACTTTTGAATGAATTATCTATTGAGGAATCATGACACTTTGAGCTCCCATATACAGATTTAAAAAGCATTATAATCAAGGCTCTTGCTGAGGCCCTTAACACCAATGATCCCAGATGCATATTAAGTTGAGATGTTACAGCCTATGCCCTTTGCTTTGCGGGCCATGTTCTTTGCAGTTGGTCTATAAAGCTACCAGTCTCCCCTGACTTCCAATGTCCTTTTTGCTTCCAGTTCCAAGAAGCCCGCAGCTGTAGCCTTCAGGATGTATTCGCTCATTGCATGACTACCTCATCTCTGGAACTTAACATTGATATCTCCCCCTAGTGGCTCTGATCAGAGGCATGATTTGGCAACCACCTTCTAATATCCCTTGCACCATTCTGGCCAAATATCAAACGTCTTTGTTGAAGCCCAATAGCAAGCACCCAATACTAATCTTCCAGCGCCGTTGTCATACAGGAATTATTTAGGGTTATAAACAATTACATCAGTCTCTATTGCTGTTTTCCTCCATTAGCTGGATTTTTGCACTTTACTTGTTCTGACATTTTGATTTCACTACCATGATCACTTTCTCACAAGGCTTATATTATGTACAAAGAATTTGACTTTGGGTGTGTTTAGCCCTTGCTAATGTTCACTCTCATTTTAATTTTTGATTGCTTATTCACTCCTACTGTCATATAACCTGCCTCAGTCAATAGGCGTCAAAAACAGAATCATCCCCAAGGCGAGGATAATGAATAATAATTATAAAATATATTAATTTTATGTTTTCCCAAGAATTTAATATGTTTTATTCTCTTTTTTAAATATTTTATGAATTTTTTAATTTGTTTTTATCTTTTATGGGACTTGACCTATACTCAGTTCAAAGGTTCATCTTTTCATTATTCCCCCAAACTGTTTTCTAGGTATATTTTGGCCTACTAGTTTTCATGGTTTAGAGGTCTTGTTTTTTATTGACCATATACTCTGGTTCAGCAGTCTTTTTTAACTTAACCAAAATACCAGGACATAACCAATTTAATGGTTCAGCAGTCTTTTTTTAAACTTAACCAAAATACCAGGACATTACCATTTTAATGGTTCAGCAGTCCTTTTGAAACAATATTACTATTACTTTCTTAGATTCAATACTTCAGGTATGCATGGACCCAGTCTAATACTTGTCCATATGCTAGGTTCTTGATGGTTTAGGCGTCCATCGCCAACTTGGAAATAATTCATCCTGACCCAACCACACTGTATACGCAGCATGTTTTTTCCTGAAGCCATGCATATCACAATAGGCTACCCTATCGTCCACATGGTATTCATGTAGCGCTGGTTGGTTATTGTCATCTATAGTCTTGGCCTTGATTTTTTGCTTCAAGTTGTGCCAAATGCTTGAGATTTCATTTCAATAAGGATATTCAATAATTGGAATAATACTAATCAGCACTCATCCTCAATGTTGATTTGGGTGCCAAATAATAGAATTGGTGGTAACGCGGACCTTTGCCCATTGAGCAATTAAAATGGCTTTTTCCCATTGCTGTATTGTGACTAAAATTGTAGGAAAAGTTACTGGACTAAAGTAAAATTTACATGCAGAATTTTTTACAGTGACTAATTTCCTCAGTGTCAAGGCCAGCGTTCCATTCACTTTTTTCTAACAATCTGTCCATTTCCGTGTGGTATGGAACTGATATGACTCCTATGATTTCCATTAATTCAGTAAACCTCAGGATCACATGAGAGTTGAAATTCATTCAGTTATTGCTCAACAAAACTTGTGGCCATCTGTGTCAACAAATGACTAGATCCTAGATAAAGCACAGTACTTGTAGCATCTAATTTAGATAGCGCTTTCATATTGACCCATTTAGTTAGATGGTCAATAGCATCTATGATATAATTGACTCCCCCAGTAATAATATTCAGTGGTCCCATTATGTCAATGGACACTGTATGCTATACAAATCCAGGTGTACCAGTCAATATCCGGTGGCATTCTTGTGTGGTTTTTGTATTGGCACTCCACATAGAAAGCCATATAATTGAATAAATCATAATTGATAGACTCCCAGTAGTAACAATGGCAAATATGGTCAGTTGTTTTTCTCAGGCTTCCATGCCTGGCAACCTTGTGAGCGGATTGATTATCCCTACTCGTTCTGATGGTCTCATAAATAGTAATCATTTTTCATCAATCATTTTGAAACTTTTCCATTATGGATCTCAGTGTTTTACATTTCTTTTCAATGTGCATCTTAATTACTTGCAAGGCTCATTCCAGATCTCCCCCAAACATCCAATGGAATAGATCGTCGGGCTGATGGTGTACCACTTGGACCATAGATAATCTCAATAAGCTGTACATGTTCTGATTAGAGGCTCCTGATCAGTATACTATTTCCAAGTTGTACGCTTGAAGCTTACTTTCCCATCAGCCAAGACGTATTTCCAGCTCCTTGAGGTTATGTAATCAGCGTATGGAGGAGTGGTCTCTCACTACCTTGAATAACATACTGTGAATGTACATCTAAAATTTTCTACAGGCATAAATTACTGTGAGGCATTCACGCTCCATAATGATTTAGTTCCCTACACTGCTAATAAACCCCTCTCATATAAGCAACCAGATGCTTCTCCCCAAGTCATCCACTTGACTCAGGATGTTGTCAATTGCCATCAACAAAGTATCAGTCTGAATTATAAATTCTAAATTGAAATTTAGATATTTTCAAAGCTGGAGAATCTATAAGGTACAGGCTTAACTCATCAAACAACTTCTGAGCTTCTTTGTTCCATACAAATCTTTTCTTTTAAATCCTTCAATAAATGAAAAAGTGTTTTGGTGATCTCAAAAAATCCCATAAGAATTGCTGATAGTATCCAGCTGTTCTGAGAAATACTTTTATATCTTACACGCTTTATGGGATTGTCATCCACACTATAACTTTGTTTTTTGTGGTTGCAGCTGCAATCCACTGCAATCAATGACAAACCCCATTTATTCCAACTACTTTTTGAAGAAATGGCATTTCTTCATCTTGATCTTCAATTTGGCTGTGTATAGTCTCTTAAAATCTTCTTTCAAATGTTTTAAATGGTCAGTGAAGGTCCTACTGAACACATTTATATCGTCCAATTATACCAGGATGAAAGAAAACATCATGTCTTTTAGTGTAGCATCCATGGCTCTTTGGAAAGTTACTGCTGAGTTACAAAGAGCTTAAGACATTTGAGTCAATTGATACAGCCCCTGCGCGGTTATTTTTGCACTTCTCTTGGTCCTCAGCTGATAGATTGCTTTGTAAATAATCAAAATAGGTCCATCATGGAGAAGTACTTCGCTTCCCCTAGGCGGTATAATGCATTGAAAATATGTGGTAGTGGATACAATTCTTTTTTACCTATCTTGTTCAGTTGCTGATAGTCAATCACCACCTGATTAAAGCCAGCTTCTTCTTCACTATCAAGATTGGGCTTGCCTGAGGGGCTTGATGATTAAACTAGGAGATAGTGCTCAAATAGTTTGTTTATTTCTTCTTCCACTACCGTTTCTGTTGCTTTTGACTGTTAGATCAGTCTCAAACATATTGGGAAATTTTCCTGGTGTCAACTTTGTGTTGTACAATTTTCACATATCCTAAGACATGATCACCCTGAGAGAAAATTCCTTGATACTTCTTAAATAATTTGAGCATCACCTCCTGCTGCCAATTTATCAGATCATCTAGTTGCTATCAGTCAACTAGTAAGTTTATATCTTTGATGACCCTGGCTAGCAATCTCATCTTAGTTAGAGTTCAAATAACGTAATCTTCAGTTCTGCCATTATAATAATATGGATAGATTCAATAATTTGATTTTTTTCAATTTTTAATAATTTTTCAACACAGATTCTCCAGGAGAGCCCATATTTCTCCATGGCTCTAAGATTATTCC
Organism: Massospora cicadina; assembly: GCA_022478985.1. Classification (NCBI taxonomy): domain Eukaryota; kingdom Fungi; phylum Entomophthoromycota; class Entomophthoromycetes; order Entomophthorales; family Entomophthoraceae; genus Massospora; species Massospora cicadina. The sequence continues at coordinate 161,986 of JAKSZP010010636.1, read as the reverse complement.
AGGCGCCACTCATGACTCAACTCTGGATTTCTTCCATGGACTACCAACCTTTTCATACAGTTTCATGGGTAATTCAAAAGTCAAACCTGTATGGATTATAATCTGAGATCCAAGAGGTATGTTACTAGACATATTCGTTCAATATTAAAGGCAAGCTGACCAGGGGAAAGACATTACCAAAATTAAATAATGTATTGACATAAAACTTGAGCAGGATTAACTCCATCATAGAAAGTTTTTCCACCTCTGGATTAGAATTCAGATTTTTCTGGTTACGTCATGGGTAAGGTTTTGTATTATTAGACCTACTAACTGCTAATAGCTTCCTTTGTCTGGCACCCTGATCAATGTGAAAAGGGTGGGAATTGAAACCTCAACCTTCAGGTTGGTAGCTGTATAGCCTACTGACTCGCCTTCCACCCCCCTTCTTAACATATTTGTTCATAATAGAATTATTGATTTTCCAGGATGCCTGTTGGCATTTCTCTCCGCTTAGATCCAACTAATTAATATTGGATTGTAATAATGTTATTGTTATATATCATGTTGCTGAAGTTATTCCTCCTAAAAATGAAGTTTCCCCATTTTGTTGGTAGACCAGAGGCAGAGTTTGGCCCAATATGGTCAGGGTATTATCTGCAAAGTTGCATATGACTTCATACTTTCTTAAAAACTCGGTCCTAATCATGATATCATAGTTTTGATTGGCCAAAAAATAGCTGAAGCGGATACCACCAGGGATCCAAACTGAGTGCCATGGCACTATACGTTCTACAGGAGAAGTTAGAAATAGGCCTGTCAGTCCCAAATTCCTTTTTATGCTCCAAAATTAAGCAAGATTTTACTCTTCTTAGCTGGTTTGGTCAAGACAATATTGATTGGCACCTCACTATCAATTATTGAACGCGCCCTTACTTGTTTAGCCATTATATCTGTGTATTTACACTTGAAATATTGTAAAATACAATGTAATGAGTGTATGGTGGCATTAGTTGCCAAATTAAGGGTGTGAAAAATCTATGCTGATATATCAGAGAAAGGATTCTTGATCACGCTTATGAATTGACAGGTTCACTCCATCTGATTTGGTATTGACCAATTCGTCTAGATTCTTAGCAAATATGATCTTATCTGCTAGTTGGTGTGCATAAGGGCGAGTGACCTCCTTAATTAGTTTGGGGTTGATCCTCTTTGCAATGGCTCTTTTTTATGGTGTTGACATCTAGGTTGACCACTTGATAAAACTGGTCTGGCGTGTCGTTATCTACAAACAGATCACTGGTGTCAATTTCTTGGCTCATTATATCAGGAGAAATAGTTTTAACTGCATCTCTAGACTGGTTCTCATCTAGGACGTGGGTTCTTTTCCCAACTCAATTGTGGTTCAGCTTACTTAGCCTATACCACATTAATCTGCTCCTTGGGCTTCTTGCTGAAGAACTGGGCAGCAAAGTGGCATTTCCCCCATGCACTGGTGATAGCACATATTACTCTTATCCACTCATATGAATCCAATGGGTTTATTTCCCATCACTACTTAGTATGGTGATTCCTTAGAAGTCTTAGTGAATTTGTTGGTGTTCAAATTTCTGACCAGACTAGGTTTTTAGCTTTGTGTAGGGACCTCAAATGTGGCACCTAACATCTCTAATTGATCCACTATTTGTGAGGTGGTTATTTTGTGACCCAGCATGAAAGATATCATTTAGTACAAATCATGTTAAAAAAGAGCCACTTGATATGCAATCCATGCATAAAAATTGGTTAGATCTTTTGCTCTGTCAAAAATATGAGATTCTTGATATAACTGTCACCAAAATTTGCTAATTTTTCACCTTTTAGAAATTTGGTTCCCATGAATTCTTGTTTGCGTTTTGACATATGCAAGAAACTTCTGAACTACTTCATGATATAAGCTCTGGCCTCATAATAGGACCATCTATCCCTCAGAAGATGAGGCTCCACCAAGTTCTGACGGTTGGTATCAAATTAGTTCATGACTGACAATGCATTCTGCCTTAACCACACCCAAACATAGTCATTTTTAAAAGGCGGAAGAACGCAGGGGCGCAGTCCCATTTAAATCAGGTAGTTTATGCGTTGATATGAATTCTTTCGAATTTTCTCTAACCGCTACTCATGAATTAGTGACCTGAATGTCAAGAGATGTAATTTCAGGAGTCATCTATAGAATGGTGGTTAATGCAGTCTATATGTTTCTAAGAGTTGCCAATTTCCAACTGTGGTTCTCAGAGTAACATATTCAGCATTGTTCGCCACATATGGTTTGCATTTAAATTTCTGGTCCTTAAATTAGTCACCTTTTTTTACTAGATGGTACATATTTGAGTAGAGCAAGCATAATCGCACATACTCTGCTTCACGTTCCATTTTCAGGAATATAACCTTTTAATCAGTTCTCCTTCTTTCTTTTTTAGGGAAGTTATTTTGCCGTGTAGATCATTGTTAAATTTTTAACTTCTTCTAACCCTTATTCGTTCATAGTAACTTTCTCCTTTAAGCAGCGATTTCTTTATGGTTAGCTGAATTCAGGGTGTTCTTTATTGAAGTTTGCCAATTTTATGCATATGTTTTGTTAATTCGTCCTTGTATGACATTATGGAGGTGATTTTGGTAGAATTGGCTTATCTTACTCAGCTACCCCCTGTAGTGAGCGCCAATTGTTAAATCTGGGTTTGTCTGATAGCAGTTCCCAGAGGTTAACTGCACAAGTTCAGTTATTATGTGCACTTTTCAAATTAATTGATTTTAATGTATTTATCTTATTTGAGATGGGCCGACCTGAGGACAATAACATACTGATGAAGGGAAGTAAAGAAAATGGGAAAGGAGGATAAAGCGCTTAAAACCTCCATGCACGGTGTATGATAGTCCAGGTACTCCATGGACCACCTTTGCTATTTGCTATCTCAGTTTGGGGCATTGGTGTGCAAAAGCCAACGCAGTCATAATTTTCCCCTGCATAAAGTTCATTCACAGGGATCAAAATTAGGGGAAGCAATGGTAGAGGGGTCAATATTATACTAATTGATATTAATGTAAAAATATAATTGATGATATTATAAAGACTATTATTTAAAGCTGAATATAGATAGACCAGGTTGATAGGTTTCAAACAAAACTTGAAATGCTCCACTTGATGCTGAATATGTTGGCAAATTAGGACTCATTCCCTATTCCAACAGAACTTAACTCTCGATTCAGAGGTTCTTGGCCTTGGTTTTATCACGCTGAGTTGGAGGAGATCTGTTTCAAAGGGCTGATTCTCTCCTAAGGATATCTGATATATACATTTTAGCACACAAAAGAGCCAACAATTTCTGTATTAAAACAATAATAAAATGAAGATAAATAGAACTTAGAACTGATAATAATCTGCAATACTATTCTAAAAACTAGGGAAAGTATAGGCACATTTGGCGCCCAAGTACTCTGTTGGCGCCTCAGTAAGAAAACGGCAGCTGTTGGCATTAAATTTCCCTTCACGGTCTCTTCTGGCGATAGTATTATCCATCTGGCTAAGGATTCCGCCATTGGACATTCCAGAAACCTAAACTGGAAAGAGCAAGAAAACGTGTCAGTAACTTTTTAACTCAATCACAGCAAACAACCACATTTAGATAGCAACCTTTTTAGGTAATGAAACTCTTTACTCATTATAGAAGGTTGCAAAACAATTGGTCAAATCTCTAGTTGTAGGATAAATCACTCGCCTCAAAACTCATAAATTAATTCCAATTGGTAATGAAACTTGACTGATTCCAATCAGAACATCTAATAGCAAACATTGATTATTATCAGATGAATCAATACAGTCAGTAACTCTGCCCAACAAGATCTTAGGCATTTTCACAGATTGACCCCTGCGGATCCAAACTCAATGAATTACCCCAATTTCCGATGGTTTATTAAACTGCTATTGAAATGATCTAATATACAAACCTTTTATTAGTAGGACTTATCCATAGGGAACCAGCACTGATTATCTAATCTAGGAAGTTGGTAATGTGGGCATAATCTTAAATGTCATGCACATAATTATGCAGTTCCTACAATTAATTTTTATGATTAGTTAAAAGGTAGGAAAGTCGCAGATGCAATACCATAGGTCATTGTTTTAATGGTGGAGGTCTCCACTGTCTTGTTTATTGTATAGACTAAGCTCATTATCCTTTGATATCCTGTTTCACAGCTGCTTGTTGTATTTTTATTTGTTGCAACTCAGACAGGAGGTGGTTTATGGCCTCAATGTTGCTTCCTGAGTGCTGTACATTTACCCACATTTTGCGTTGGGTATATTGGCTAAGTGATACAACTGCCTTAGCCTAATGAGGTATATCTTCTAGAGTAATGTGGCTACATTCAATCTCTTCTAATTGCGAGTCATCCATTTGACCCATTCACTGGTGACTCATGGTTGTCCATGGCTTGATAACAATGGGTAACAAATTCCAATTTTACTGGTTAATAATTTCACACAAACTCTGTGTGATTTAGATACTAATGATATGGTTGTCCTTAACAGCCTGATGTACTTCTTAAAAGCTGGCCTCAAGCTGCTTATTCAGATCCTTTAGCGCTTCCACATTTTGTTAATTTCTGTTAAACACTTCTGAAAATAGGGCGTGGCTTTAGAAATGTGCAGTTGAAATTTTAGACGGTGGATTAGAGGTACCCAGACAGGTATTGCCCCATTTGAGATAGGCTACTAGCTTGTTTTATTAAATAACTAAGTCTTATATCTTGAAAAATAATGTTTTTGACTCAGTTTGTCCCAGTTCTTCTGACAATAGATTAAAGCAGAAAGTAGTATGATGGTTTGTGACAAAAGAGATAGATTCCCTGAATTAACAAGTTTATGATTTCTCTCAGATACTCTATGTGAAGGTATAATTCTTGAAGCGCTCAAATTAAGGAGAATAATGAAATCCAACCTCCTAAATGCGAATGTTAAGCATTGAGAGTAGTAACATAAAAGGTGACGAATTGGCAGTCCTTGGCATTTTCTCCTTTTTGTCTCAAGTCCATATATAAGTTAAAAAATTGATCTTTTTTGTCACTTAATCCACCCCATAGTGAGCACACAAGTGTAGCATGAGGTCCTTTTCTTAATACTGCACAGGAAAATTGACTGATTTAACTTTATCTTCTTACATATTGAAAGACTACATAGAGAAAGTCTCAATGCTTTATTATAGATAGACTACAATAAAGATCTATATCAATAGGTGACAAGATTCAGTAGTTAGGCGATCCTCAATTTAAAAACAGCTAATATTATTACTAGTCAAATCTTTTCATTCAAGGACCAATAGTGATCGTGATGATAATTATCAATTATTATACAATGTGATTGTGTAAAGGGATCTTACTAATCTGGAAAAGAGTTGAAATGGGTGTTATGAGGTGACGTCAAAAAAATCTATTTTAGTAAAAAAATCCAATAATGGTGTTAGTATCAAGTTACATATCCAAGTCAAAACTATATATAAAGTGAGCTAATTATTCAATACCTTGTTGTGTAATTATCACACGCTATTCCTGATCTTTTTTTGAAAAGTTTATCTGATATTATCCATAGATCAAATTTATTACCAAAGAAAATTGTTATTCCTTTGAATGATTGAGCGTGTCATCTATTATTGCAAGGGATATTATTTTTTTGATTCTGGTTATTAGTAATAATTGGTCACCACTAAATGTGATCTGTCCTTTTTCTTTACTATAAAGATTGTACTAGCTTATGACTTGAGTATGGCAAGAGGAGCCTGCGTTCAACCAGTTTACTGATTTTCCTGGTAAATACTGCCTTTGAAGCTTTAACTTGTCAGACTGGCCACACTTAAATTAGCAAAGTCTCTAGTATTGACCTAATGAGTTAAATTTTTATGCATCCCAGGTCCTGATTGTCCTAAGTAAATATCACCTAGTATTTTTCAAACTAATGGATTACATCCTCCTGCTGATGTTAAATAACCCAGCTAGCTGCTCTTGATCACCTAGTCATGTAATATTTTTAAACATCTTCTGTCAATCCCATCTCCAATAACATCTCTATATCATCAAATTCTCAGACTTTGGCGATTATGATAAGATAAGTGAATACAATTATTTTGTTAACCACCTTTATTGGGGTTTCACACATATTAGCCAATAAGAACTCGATTTCTCCATAGCCTATAATTATAATCCATGGAGTTCTTTGGGCTTAATATTGACTTTATATATGGGGTGACAATCTCTACATACTTTTGTTCCAAAATTTTTAGAATTTACCCATGTTAGCTACAAATTGTGTTCCTGGCAGATTGATAATTGATGTTTTTTACCTCAGTGAATTTCAGAGTTCTAGATAATCTGTGTTGTAATTTCCCAAATCTTCATCTCAACTAACATGTTCTGGATTGCAATTTTAACATCTTTGTAAATTAAATTTACAAAATTATTCTTTATTCTCAATAAATTTCCCCCTTTTTTATTGATATACCATAGGCAACATTTGCTCCAACTTAGTTGTAATTTTCCTAAAAATCACTTTTACACCATATTCCCAAGAGTTCAGTTCTAATGAGGATGTCATAATTCATATCAGTAAGAATATGACATGTGCTGATACCACCTTTTGTTCTAAATCAAATATGCAATGCACTATATGACCCAAAGAAATTTTTAGTATTTAGCCTGGACGTCTCATATTCTTTCCTACGCTCTAAATCTGGAGAGATCATTCATTCTAACAACTTGGTCATAAGTGATATTATTAAATGCACCACTATTAATTAATGCTTTTACTTTCACTTGGTATATTAATAAATTTTCATATGTGCACTCAGAGTATTGTAAAATAAGTATTTACTGATTAAATATTGCCATCAGAAACTGAGTATAAAGTATAAATATATATTGAATGGTTTTATCTATAATAGATCTTTTGTAAGCCTTAATGAGAAAAGAAATGTTCACATAGTTAAGCTTCAATTATGAGAAATTCTTTATAGATTTTGGCGTTACCAGCCTTTTTCATTAACAGATTAGCATAATGTTGAGTGACCTCTTTCACAATCTCTCAGATGATACTCCTCTCCTTTTGTTTACATTAATTACATTTGCATCCAAATTTACAATTTGATAGAGTGGAGAAGTTGTAACTTCATTGACAAGTAGATCTGAAATATTTAATTCATCTTAAGAATATCAGAGGGAATGTTATTGGTTTCAGTACTAGATTGTTCTATATCTAGACAATTGATGCTTTTCTCGAATCCTTAAACAATTTTCTTCTACTTAATCTGAACCATATTTACTTGCACCTTAGGTTTATTGGCCCAATATTGAGCAGCGAAATGTCCAGTTACACCACATAAAAAACAGCGGCTTAGACTTTGTCCATCCAATTTAGCCTTTTGGGGTTTCCATAATGTTACTTGGTTCTAAAAATACTTATTTGTCTCGGTCACTTTCCTAGTATTTTGATTAATTCTGTTGAAACAGATTTAAAGCTTCAGTTAGGGGTTTTGGATGTTGAATCTAACGCCTTGAGATACTATAATATATGCAAATTGGAAGTTTTGGTTTCCAGCGCCAAAACCATTGCTTGGTGCAGGTCAGTGTAGGTTATAAGAGCCATCTGTATGGAAATACAAAATTAAAGTTCAAAGAACTTTTGCACCAGTCAATATTTGTGCTTTTTTATAAAAATGGACAGCAAAAGTGGCTAAGATCTCATCATTACTTAACTGTATATACATGAACTCCTGTTTGAGGGGGTTGTTGGGACTGAGGCAGGTCTGAAGGCGGGTCCTTTGAAGCTTGCTGAGGTGGACAGGCAAGAGGAGTACTTAACCTTAATAATAGTTTCTGAGGTCCTAATAGTAAATAGTTAGGGACTTAACCTAGGCAGGTTCAGAGGTCCCAAAAGTTAATAGTTATGGACTTAACCACACTGGTTAAGAGGTCCCAAGAGAGAAAACGAACCTCTTCTAAATAGCTAAAAGAGGTAAAGCGTAAAAGTTCTTTTATTAATTAAATAATAAGCACCTTAAATAGTGCTAAGAAGAGAAAAGATAAGATAAGGGATATAAGGAATGATCGGTGTATACCCTGGCGGAATTTTGGACTGGTAGGAAAGTCCCAATACTGAGATAGGTGAGAATATACAAAAGTGTGGATAGAGATTAGATAACAAATATGAAATGTAAATATTCCCCAAATTCGTCATAATTTGGGCAAAGCCCTGAATTTGGTATTCCAACTGAAAACATAAAATAAAACTCCATATTTAAAATTATTGGGCCATCTGAAAATTGTGCCCTTTGTATGAATATATCGATTTTCCCCTGGACAAGGCTTTCACCTAATCCAGGGAGAATACCATCAGGGATATTCATTAAAAGCTTTCAAACTCATACATGATCACCTCCTTAGCATCTTGTTAAATCCAATTATCTTAAGATTAGTTTAGTAACACCAGATTTTGACAATTGGTGTCTAAACAGTTCATGCCAGTTAACACTTTCTGATTGTTGTCATTTCAAACATCATCTTTTCAAACAGACAGAAAAAGGAGAGCCTTTGTCCCAGCCAAATATAGTTTAATTTGAGTATGCAACTTAATTCATTCAATACTGTAACAGGAGGTACTCCCCTGATAACCCTACTGACCACTATAGCATCCTTGGAAGTCATCTCTGAAAAGGCTGCAAAAGCCTCAGGTATATTTCTTGAGATTAAATTTATCAACATAACTTCCCACTTTTTAAATTACAGTTGGCCACATTAGTCTCCATCTGTGCACAGTAGCACTTAAGTTTTTAGGGACTTATAACAAATTTAAAATTTTGAGTTACATTGTTCTAGAGCTGACAGAATCAATCTCTGTCTGCTTCCAAACAGCCTTCTGAAACACTAATTCCTTAATTACTTTAGTCTACTTCCTCTTCAAGGAGTTTAAATTTCTATACAGATCTTTATTGACCTTTACAACTTGTTCTATTTCTTCTATGGCTTACATTATTTTTTCATTCAAGGTATTCAGACTGGATTGTGATGCTGAACCCAAACTTAATTTTATTCTGCATCTCCTGTTCACTCCACAGGCTCTACAGTTCATTAATATATAACATAGATCTTATAACTCTTCTGTGCTAATTATAATGAAAAATAAACTAACCATGTATATTGAGCACCAAACGTAATCCTTTTTAGTGTTAAAATCACAGTTTGTTTTAAATTTAATGTTTGAAGATAAGGGTACAGTGATAGTTGTATATAGACAACTATCTAGTTGAATTTATTCATCACCAATGTTACCAATATTGACTAGGTATTTTCCTACAGGCAGGTGCCGACAGTTACTGCTGTTAAACTTGGAAACATATTATTTTAAGGAAAGTATCAGTTTTAACTCTTACACAAGGGTACTGAAAAAATCGCACAAAAGAAACCAATGATTCAACTCTTACACAAGTTACTTTAGAGAAAAATAAATAAAGAAACTGTTCTTATAACTATTCACATGAAAACATTAAATAGTATTTTTATTTAATTGCTACTAAAATTTTGTCTTTATTAATAAAATTAAGGGGTTAGTCAATAATTTGTGCTCAACTCTTTGAATGTCACACTAATGGAAACAGCATTCTTTACAAATGAATTTAAAGTCTAAAAGTCATATCAAAAGAAGAAAACTTTAACTATCTAGCTGGTATCCATAACTGACTAGATTATGTTCCTTCCTAGTTTAATTTCAAGACAGCGTGTACTAATGCTTTTATCCATTTTTAGAAGATTAATATTTACAAGATAAAACATGCTTAGGTAATGGGACCATTTACAAAATAATAGCAGGCAGTATCACTCATGCTAACCTTCAAGTTAATAACAACAAAAGAAATGACAATGCTTCAATAATTTTTAATAAACTTCTTCTTTTAGCACTAGTGGTGCCCAACCCAAGAGAGGGAGCCGCACACATCTCTATTTGCAAATGGACCAAACAAAGGGATTATAAGAAACAAAATCCTAATATGGCACCTCAACTAACAGCCTAGGAAGCCATAATAGAAGGTGAGGAAGCTTTGGGAAGACTTTTATCTAGCGCCTGCTTTAGCTGATGGGCCATGGTGGACAGCATTGGGGTGGGAACATCAGCAATACGGGGCATAAGGGGGTATTGGTGTGGATTTTCTTCGTTTATGAGGCCAGCATTGTCCATTGCCTCAACATATTGAGCAATTTGATGCTCAGCAAAAGTGATGAGAGCTGGCACACAAGTGAAAGACTTAATGCTCTGGTGGGGTTCAGGACAATTGTGGTTAAATAGAAAAGTTCTTACCATGTTGATGCAAGCGCGGCTTGCTCCAAAAGTGAGCTCCTCAATTTCATACTTCGCTTCTTCTTCAAAATCATGTGTAATATTTGGGATGGGAATACCCTCAACAAGGGGCTCCATCGCCCCATGAAGTTACTGGAAAATTAGGGTGTTGTCAGGGCCAGCTGCAGCTTCAACTGCCATTTTGTTGATATTTTTAAATAGGAAATCCATTTTAGAGAAAAATGGTGAAGCCACAATTTGAGAGGATCAAAAAAATCCCATATAGCGAATTCCGGATTGACATGATACTGCCGTTTGTCTTCATCAATCCATTTGAGAGCCTTGAATGGATTGGATTCAGCCAGCACTGGGCCAGCCACTGGAATTGGGGCAGTGACAGAAGCTGTTTGGCCACGTGCTGTTGACCATGGCAGCTCAGCTGAAACTGGTTCAGCCATCAACTCAGGATTTAGTTATCTTGTCACATTTTGAACAGAATTTTTAAAATTTAAAATTCTGATTGGCTGCCGCTTTTATAGCAGCACTAAATCGCCCCAAGGTTGAGGGTGGGAGGATCAAGACCCATTCAAAAAATTGAGGCGATATGGCTGAAATGCCCAAAGTCCAAGGGATGAGCAGTGAAAGCGGTGGAAGTAGAAACTTTAGGGCACTTGCGCTTCAAGTGATCAAAATCAAAGCACAAGGGGAAAATGGTGTGGCCATTTTTGATGCATGGCCTGAATGGGTGATCAGGGGAAATTTGATCACAGTGTGGGGAGATTTCAAGATGGGTATCATGATGAAGTGGGCAGATTGTCACAAAGGTGTGAGGCCCTGCCAGACGATCTGCCCACTTGGAACCACAAACTGCAAAACGGGATCTGTATCATAACTGGCTAAACCCTCCATGAGCTCATGGCGGAGGCATTCAGGGGAGAAATGGGAGGGCAACCCATCAAACTGGACCACCAAAGTGGCCTCATCTGGGAGCTGGGTGCAAACGGTGGGAATGGATATTTTCTGAAAATGATTTGCAGTTTGACTGCTGCTGCTGCTTCAGCTTCTGAATGGAAGCTGAGATAATAGTGACCTTTAAAGAGGCAGAAGTTAATAAAGCTGGCAGGTTTAAAAATCACTATGGTCATCTCAATGATGATCTTGCACACATATTGGAAAAGGAACCCATATTTACCCAAAAGCTTAATTACAAATTGCTTTCTGAGAGCACCAAAGGGCTCTGGAGCACCGCCTGGAAGCTTGCAAGGTGGTGGGCCAAGTCCTGAGGGGGGTACATAACGTCCAGTAGCATTGGGAGGGCTAGCAGAGCCAGCCTGGGCATGCTTAAGAAGTGGCTAAAAGATGCCGGATGGCGGTGCACCACCACCCCAAGCTGGGGCAGAAGGCACTAATTGCATCAACACCAGTAAGTTTTAGCTTGATCAATAGGTCGTTTTTTGTATTTTTATAAAAATCTGAATTTGGCCTTGATTTAGTTATTAAAGAAAAAGAAAGGTTCCAATAAAATTCTTCATTTGGTGACAAGTCACAATTGATTCTTGTAAGAAAAGTAATTGTTGGAAATCAAAATAACAAATAAAAATAATTATAAACATCTTTTAGGATCGTCCCCTACAAGCCATTAATTGTTGAGATCAAACACTTATTCCAGCATATTCTTAACTAATAATTTATAGGTCCCCAACCCCAAACAATATTTATCAAACATTTTTACCTTTAACATCCCCTAAAGTCACTTATAATTAAAGCAGACCAAAGCTGGAATAAAAAAGATTAATAATCTATCAAAGAAAAATAATGTGTGCTTACCAAAAACCTGACTATATTCCTACTTCACATTTTTGTCAAACTTAACAAAAAGGTATTATTAAGACATATACCCTTTGTGTAACAATTGATTACATCTCAATCATACATTCCTACACGGATTAAGATTTTCCAAATTTGAGTAAGATCGCCTTTTAATGCTTTTGGTTCAGTCATTTTGGGCGCTGGGCTGTGCCTCACCTGAGTTGTAGATTTGGCTTGTGTGCGCCTAATCAATGACTCAGGTGAGGCCCCCAAGGGGCGGCTTTATAAGGCGCACCTGGCCATTCTGAAGTTCACTTTTGAATTTTCACCCTAGCATTCCCTTCCTGGGGAGCATTGTCAGTTGCTCCCCAGATGAGCTCTGGTCAGCAGGCCCTTTTTTATGTCCAAAAAAAATTGCTTATGGGTTTGCATACCTCTCATACCTGTGGCCTTTTTTGGTTGTTTGATTTTAAGGAGCTTTTATGTAATTAGGTCAGATCAACCCAGAGGATGTGAGTAACCAATGTGTATAAGGAAAAGTTTAACACTGTCAGTGTCCTCTAAAACTCTCCATACTCAATTAGGCCGCTTTGGTTACTTGTCAGTGCGCCAAAGAAACTTTTAATATAGGTATTCAAAAGTGGGGGTTTTCCAGTCCATTACATTATTCCAAAGCCAGTATGCATTGCATGCTGCCGATTCCAAGTTTGGCTGACCTCAGTGGTCACTTGGTCCCAGTTGTTGAAAAACCAGCACCAGTGGGAGCCAGAGACTGAATGCCAACCCTGAACTTGAAGTGACCATCAGTTAATTTTCCCAGTGGGGCCTCCCGCTCACCAGGGATTTGGTGGAACCAAGAGGACTTGTCCCAGAAGGGCTCCCTCACCCTCAGATGGTCTGCCCAGAATGGGGTTGGACGTCCAGCCGTGCTGTACCGTGCACACATCTCACACTTCAGTTGGAGAAAGCGCCTCCCTGGTCAGGATTGGAAGACCATCCCCAACAGGAGCCTAGGAGGGGGGCGCAATACAGCCAAGTGCTGGGAGTGAATCCTCAGGCCAGGTGGGCTGATTCTGGCATCTCAGTCCTGATTTTCTCTCACTATTTGTGTTTCCTTGAGGGGCCCAGAGTTTATCTAAACTAATTTTACAGGGGCTCGAGGTAGCTAGCACCAGGAAACCCTTGTTGTGGTGGTCTTCCGCTGTGGGGCTCTTCTTTGGGGAGGGACCCTACTCTAGTAGGGAGTAATGTAATAATCAAGTTTGTTCAAATTGTACATTCTGACTTAGATTCAGAAAATCTAAATCTGAGTCAGATCGCTTTTTATGCTTTTGGTTCAGTAGTTTTGGGTGCTGGGTTGTGCCTCACCTGAGTTATAGATTTGGTTTTTGTGAGCCTAATCTATGATTCAGGTGAGGCCCCCAAGGGGAGGCATTTATAAGGTGCACCTGCTTATTCCAAAGTTCACTTTGAAATTTTCACCCTAGAATTCCCTTCCTGGGAACATTGTCAGTTGCTCCTCAGATGAGCTCTGGTCGGCAGGCCCCTTTTTATGTCTGAAAATAAAAATAAAGGTTGGTTTGGGGTTTATATACCTCACATACCTGTGGTCTTTTTGGGTGATTGGTTTCGAAAAGCTTTTGTGTGGTTGGGTCAGACCAACCCAGAGGATGTGCGTAACCAATGAGTAGAAGGCAAGATTTGGTGCTGTTGGTGCCCCAAACCTCTCCCTACTCATTTAGGCTGCTTTGATTGCTTGTCAGGCGCCAAAAAAATTATAATATAGGCGGTCAGACCTGGGGAATTTCTGGTCCATTACACTTTGAGGCAGGACTAAAGCCTTAGTTATATTACAAGATAAGATTTTATAAAATTAAAATATAAGTACAACATAGTATCTAGTATTAAAGTGCCTTAGGTTCTCGCAGTTTGTAGTTTTGGTTAGAATGAGCTTTGGCAGATAATAAGAGAACAAGATTTAATAAAGATGACAAAATTTGTATCTTTTTTTCCTGTAACAATAACATAAGTTACCAAGATTTGATTCGAGCAGATAGATTTTGATAATCACACAGGTGAGATGAGCGAATTTAATAAAACCCAACAAATCTGAGCGAAAAGTCATATTGGGCAATGGCCAAAACGGTGCACCCAAGGGCGAAAAACGCCCTGGAGGGGGACTGGGAGCCAACGCCGCCAAAAAACCCCAAACCTAAACATCACCCTGATTTGTGGAGTTTACCACAAAACAAAATCAATACATGGAAATACAGTACGCACAGCCCCTATCAAAAGTGGAACACGGGCTCTGAATTTTCTTAGGGGTAGATTCCCCAACTCTGTGGGAGAAGGCAGGTGAGGCACAGGCCTCCCTCTTTTCCCCATGTGGTATACGTTACCACCCACATCATCCACCGCAGCTGGATTAATATGGGTTTCAAAAGTGAAGAAGATGCAGACGCTGCAGCAAAAGTCTGTGTCAAAATTACCATCCCTGAGGGCAAACGAATTGTGTGCACTGCGCGCACAAGATGGAACAAAGCAAACACTTTGTTCATCTCATTTGACTCGCTTCCCACCAACCTCCTCTGTAAGCTAATCGAGGACAAACTCTGATTCAGCCTTCAAAGCTATGGAGAAATAAAACAACTTAAGCTACAGCATTTCCACCTGATGCTGAACCTGTGTACAGGAAAAGCAATCACTGTAATTGACCCATCCCTGACATGGCTGAAAAAATTTGACTAAAATCTCAAGCACCGTGATATTCCACCTCCTGGATGGGGGAGTGTTGAAAACTTTCCATGTCACACCGGAATGCGCACACCCCATCTGCAACCATTGCACTGCACTGGGGCACAAGGAGAATGCATGCCGCGTGAAGGAGGAAATCATGGCTCTGAACTTTTGTGATGATGCCATGGATGAAGATGAGGAGACCTTTGGAAGAATGGTCGACGCCAACCACACTTTCCTCTGGGGAGAGTACGGACACTACGTTCTCATAGAGCCAATCTCATCTAAATTACACAAACAGGTGCAGAAGGCCCTCAAGCG
The DNA here is from genome assembly GCA_022478985.1 of Massospora cicadina. Taxonomy (NCBI): domain Eukaryota; kingdom Fungi; phylum Entomophthoromycota; class Entomophthoromycetes; order Entomophthorales; family Entomophthoraceae; genus Massospora; species Massospora cicadina. The sequence continues at coordinate 146,787 of JAKSZP010010636.1, read as the reverse complement.
GGCAGCAGCTAAGGCCGCGACTCTCACAAACTCTGCCATCAATCCAAACCAAATCAGATGGACAGAGAGAAAATCAGCCAAACCGGCTAATCAGAACACAACTCCCAAACTGGAGCAGACATGGAGGATATGACCCAAGCCAAACAGTCATATTGGACAACCCATGCAGAAAATTTTCTTAACAAGCTTACAGAATCACCACATGACCCCAATCAAATAAACTTAATGGGGCATTTTGGAATCCATTATGGATGAGCCAGAAGGGCCCAGAGCTTCAAAACTCAAACCCTGAAACATCAGAAACCAATCAGCACATCAATTTGAACCCAAAAAAACTCACGTGCAGAAAAGATTAGTATAATTCTCAAATCTAACACTACCCGCACAAAATCATCACAAGGTAAGGAGCTGGAAAACGCCCTGAGGTGACTGGCTTAATCCCACGGAGCAAGTCCAAGGCAATGAGTGGGGGACTAGGGCTGGAAGGCCCACCCAACCACTCCTGAGGTGCCTATGGCACCTCAGTGTCAATAGGGATGCTAAACATCGCAGGATCCAGGGCTCAAGCATACTGAGCCAAAAAGCTGGACTTCCTGCGCAAACCTCCAGTAGACATCTTGGCCATCCAAGAGACCCACTGTCTACAGGGGGAAGAGGGATCCTGGGTGGCCAGGGTCTCACCATCCCAGTCAATATGGACGTCCCACTGGGGGGTGGTCATCTATAATAATAACAAAAAATTAAAAATTTTCAAATCCTCATCACACTTAGATGGCTGTGTCCTGATCACAAGAATCACAAACCAAGAGGCCACACTATTGATAGCCTGTATCTATGCACCATGCACCACATCTGAGAGGAGACATTTCCTCAGATCCATTCTGATGCTCAACCTCCCACCGGATACCAGCCTGTTGGGTGACTTCAACTGTTGGGACAATCCCACTACAGACCAATGGCCCAAACCCAGGGGATACCCAATGGGACATGTCGAGTTCCATGCAATAAAGCATCCCTAGCCTGTACAACACCCTCCCCCAGGGTCTCCACTCCTTCCCCAAATGACCACCCCAGCATACAAGAGGAAACGCTCATCTTGATGAGCTGCATCAACCACATCCTTGCACCAAAATCCTGCAGCTCTCTTATTATTAGCTTTGCTACTAAAAAACTAATTTTTCTGACCACCATCTAGTTTTGGTGCAGCTCATGCCAACCAGGACGCAAACGCAGACATCGCCCTGGAGGAAGATATACTTGGAAAATATAAAACTCGCCAAAATCTCTGACTGGTGGAGCACGAAGCTTCAAACCCAAAATTATGACGCCATTCACATTGGTCCCATCAAAACTTGGGAAACATTCAAATCCAATTTAATAAACAAAACTCGCCACCTCGCATCGCGCAAATACACTGTGGATACCACCACAATCAGATGCACCCTGGCAGAACTCGATCACCTAGAACTCAATACCCCAAAATCTGGATACAGCCCAGCCTGGGGCCGCAATTAGGCAGAAATTTCCGCTCTCCTAAACGCTCTTATCCATAAACACCAACACATAATCAAAATATTGTAGAAAGGTAATCACAAAAAAGAAGGCGATACCTGTTTTGCGTTTTTCTTCTGCCAATACCATTCCTGAGGCAATCTACCCCAGTGCGCACAGGTCCTCAAGGTTGATGGAACCATGGCAACTGACCCAACGGATGTCAAGGCGGAAATTCATTGCTATTACACCAACCTTTACCATGACACCCCACCCAACCCCAAAAATTAAAAAAGTTTACACTCTGCCAAAATACAGAGTGCACTTCCAGACTGTAGTCTCCTAAACCTGATAACGCAGGAGAATCTCTGAGATACAGTCCATGGTGCACCGCGTAGGAAATACCCAAGCCTCATGGGATACCCTACAAATTTTACAAAACATATTTTAAACAAATCGCCCCCCTCATCCTAGCGTCTATGAACCAGTGCTTGCTAGAGACCCGTCTCCTGCCTGGAGGCCAGGACTCCTATGTCATTACCCTATTTAAAAAGGGCGATAGACTGGACCTGGCCAACTGGCGCCTGATAGCACTCTCAAATAATGACACTATACTACTCACAAAATTTCTAGCTACCAGGCTGGACGCACTAGCCTCTAAAGCTCTATCACCCAACCAATTTGGTTTTACACCAGTGCGCTCCATCTGGTCTAACATACACTCCATTGCCAATGTATGCCAATACAAAGTGATGGGAGCCCTGGTATTCCTCAACCAGGAGAAGGCATATGACCACGTTAGCTGCCATACTTAAAAGATTGCCTACATGCCTTCAACCTCCCACCCAGGTTCATCAACTGAGCTATTCTCCTCACAGAATCCGCATCAATGGCTGTATGTGGCCGACTTCCTGACCAAAAGTATTTCCCCATGCAGAGGGCTCAAGCAAGGGGACCCCCTCAGCCCACTACTATAAAACTTCAGCTTTGAACCACTCCTCCGTGTTGCCAACTCATGCCTTAGGGGCATATTTGCGCAAGGCAAGCCCCCAGTCAAGATACTAGCCTTTGTGATTGATTGCATAACAGGTATAGCTGACAACAGCGACGCCTTACAGCTGGAACACACCTAGAGGAATACTCCATGGTGAGTAATGCATCGCCTAATAAATGGAAAACTGAAACAATCCTCCTTGGCAAATACATCACCAACTGGACCACATCCCCCACTATACACAACTTGAGATGCAAAAACTCAATTGTCCTACCCTTTTCATTACCACCACCACCCCTGTCCGCCACCTCAGGATTTAGCTGGAAACAGGGGGCTATGCAATTGAGATTATTGAAAGTACCTTGCTGCAATGGATATCAAACAGAACCGGCTCACTCAAGGGTAGATTCCCTGGGCTAATGGGGTGAGTGGCAGTTGCCAACTTGCTCATCGTCCAGATGCTGTGGTTCCCTGCACATGTGATCCCCTTCTTGCCCACCTTTTTAACGTTGATCCGCGTACTCATCCAGGTTTGGCTGTGGCCTGAATCCCGCCCACCCGTCTGGTTAAAACGCTATATGGTCCACGCTCCGGCGGAGGCATGGGCCTGATAGATTTCAAGAACTATGACAACCTCATCCTGAGCACCTGGATAGAGGATGTTCTAGCCCTGGACCCCCTCAATAGCACTGGTCCAGGGCAGCAAGGGCCAACTTCGCGCAGGCACTCAAGTTACCTAACCCATACCACCCTTCCAGCTTACTAACATACCTCGCCAACTGCCCCAATGCAACGGACCCACACAGAACCCCCCTCACTTTAAGCGCCTCCTCCAAACCATCCGCCGCATGGGATGGACTGTCGCTACCACTGGTACAATGCAGGGAAGGGGATGACCCAGATACCACTTTATGTTATGAAAACCAGAAGATCACCCCCACCAAGACATACTTACCACGACCCCCACCATCGCCAGAATTGACTACCTAGACGCTTTGGACATCCCCTAAGACCTAGCCACACAAAAGGCATTATGAAGGATGATGCATCATCCACTCCTCCAGCTAAGGGTAAGGGCCAACGCCTGGCGCTGCCTAAGAAGGATCTACAGAACGGCGGACCACACCCACTCCCTACACAACCTGCACAGTATGTGGAGGAGAGGGCTCCCTACACCCCCGCTTAGAAACCTGCCCCCCGTCCATCCCATATGGCGAAAAGTCGCGCGCCTGCTCAGGATCTAAGATGATCAGGATTTCTCTATCTCAAAAAGCCTTTGCATGATCCAACTTGCATCCCCAATCTCGACCTTCCTGCACTCCCTATTGATACCCATTGCAATGTGGACAATTCACACTATTGCCCTGGATGCATTCAAGGGCATGGTCCCTACCATCCTTAAGAGAGTCGATAGGTTCCACGTTCACTTACTAGAGCATTTTCAAGCCTGGCTAATTGGTATATTAATCCAAGGCAACAGAGACTCATAAGGTCTTGGTTACCACTCTGATTCCTTCACACGGACCCCTTCCTTCACACCTGCTCCATAGCGGGGGCAACCCCCTTGGAGTAGAGCACCAATTCCACCATACCTTGCGGTCCCAGCTGGCAACAGGAAAAACCTGTGTACCCTGGGGGTGCCCAACCTTATCTAGTCATCACTTCTCTTCCCTACCTCCCACTTCTACAAACATGTTGATAATGCCCGTCCTCTGGTCAGCTTGCCTCAGTTAAAAAAAAGACTATCAAAGATGACAAAACATCATATTTTAACACTAAATTCTCATGGTTATTATTAGACAAATTAATAGATAACTAATCTTCACTTGAGAATTTTAGAAAAATTACTTCTTAGTATAAAATACAGGTGGACAAAATGCTTAGGGCTCATGATATTTCCATTAAATAGCAATCATAAAATATCATCAATAAAAGCAAAATGCTAGAGATATCAAAAAACTATTAATCATGCGTTTATGGTAACGTTAACGCAGGGTTTCATTTTTTAATGACATAATAGTGGGTACCAAACCCAAGAATAAGGCTGGGCGACAGGAGGTCCAGAAGGAGAAGCTTCAGGTCTATCTGACCTCAGGCACACTGTAGACCAACGCTGGGTACAAGCCAAATATGCCCAGGTTGGTACTAGTGAGGTGCCTATCGCCCAGCCCCTTGCATCAGCCCAGGAGTTAAAATGGATGAGATATTTAATTAATGTGGATGGTTCAATTCAGTTGCTTGAGGAACAGGTTTTCAAAACCTGTTCCATTTAAAATTTATGAGTTTGAATAGAGTACAACTTCAATAAATTACTCGAGTGAAGTCAGTCTTGGTATATTCTACCAATTGGGACAGAAGCATTTGCCTATTGGTGAATCGGTGCTTAGGACCGCTTCAGCAGACCTCAAATTACCCCAACTCTATTTATATTTGATTTTTGTAACCAACATTACTTGGTCAACTTCGCACAATAATCTTTTCCCATTTTCCCATTATCTTATTTATGTTATCCAGGACAATCCTGTGTGCAGACCTCTTCAAGGAGGTCTTATGCTATGTTAACCATTCCGTTTTGTATATGATTAGGCTTTCCCTCTTGAACCATTGGGTCGCTCAGGTTCTCTCCAACCTGGGATGCTTACCCCTTCTTCCCTTGTGCACCGTGTCATTTTTGGTTGAATATTTATTAATATGATCGCACTTCTTTAATAAAGTTATTATTGCTCTAGCACCCTCTGCTGGGCTCTAGTACCTTTAGGAATAACGGCTAGTTCCCTGGAGTTGGGCCTGTGCACCAAGAACTACCACGCTGGGAAAAGGAGAGTTATAGACACTCTTCTTACACAGGGTAAATGATATCTACCTAATATATCTGAGTTTAAATGCCTATGGGCTGAGATAACTCAATGTAAAATTATGGAGTTGAGAATTAAAAACTCCAGGGTGGAAAGAAATCTAATGTAAATTTTTAAACTATTTTAAGTGGCTAGACAGCATATTAGAGTTCACATGGTTTTGATATAATAGTGGGGCGCAACCTAAGGGGGTGTACGCGCTTTTATCTACAGGTGTTAAATAAATTGTGAAATAAAAAATACTGCATTGCGTCGTTGCAGCAGGCCTAAGCGGCCATTTTTTTATGTGAAAGGGTGGTCAGAGTGATATCCAACTTGAGCTGACCTAAAGCTATGTCTGAGAGCATACAAAATGGGCTTTGGGGCATCACCAGTATTGGATTGAATTTAAATTTCTCTATATTCAAATTAATTGAAGACCTCCATGTGATCAGAGCCTTGAGATAGTAAAAAATCTAGGACTTAACGTATATTGAAGAATCCAGAAAGAATGCAAGATTTTTGAGTTTTTTTGGTGGGTCTGGGGATAGATGGGTTAAATAATGACTTCTTAGTGGTGTCAGAACATGAATGGTTTGTACTAATTAAAGATCTTCAATTGAATCTTTGTCTTCCTAAGGGAATTCAAAAAAGTGTCTGGTATTACATTAACAAGAGGCTCCATAGCCTTGTGAAGGGCTTGGGTGTGGGTGTTTTAGTGGGAGAACCGGCAACTTTGATGGAAGCTGATAGTAGGGCTTATATTAAAAAAAGTTTTTGCAAGAGGAGGAAGTGTTTATTGAGAGCAGGATTTAGAGTAGAATTAGAAAATGACTTATTAAATTTGGGTTTGGAGGAATAAGGTTTTCTGCATTTTCCAATATACCTATTTTAAAGGATTGAGACAGTTAAGCATGGTAAAGCAAAAGGAGCTAATTGATTGGGACCCTCTAGTACTAAAAAAAGGAGCTAATTGAATAATAGAAGGATTAGTTGGCCCGCAAACCATTGGCCAAGAAATTTAACTTAGTCTCAAGATTCAACAGGCGTCTGCACAGTATTGGAAGATAGAATTTAATTGGTGGTCCCAGATGGAGCTTGAACTACAGTGGTTGAGGATGGGGGTGGATAATTACTCTTTTAAAAATTCTGACAGAGCGGTAAAGAGGGGCCGCTGTAAGGAGGAAGGCTGGAGGCCGTTGCAGGTAGTTCACATAGTTTAATTTGGAAATTTGACATAAGTTAGATCAATTTCAGCATAAAGACAAGATGAGAAAAGCATCAAGCTAGTGAGTAGTTAGATACAAAAACAAAGTAACATTATAATTTCATATATGGATGTCATGAAAAAATATTAACTGCCTAGAAATTGACCAAACTTAAGGAACAAAAAAACAGAATGGGGGCCAACTCAGTTTTTGGAAAAGAGTCCATCAGGCTAGGGCAAGGAGATTTTTACATAAGGACTTGCATTCACCTATCAAACTATGTGTCCATTCATGAAGTACTTTAAAGTATATGCATTAGTAGACGTTTTTATAACATCGTATATGACTTTTTTAATTAGCTTTCAGGTTTCTGCGCGATTGATGATTATCATTGCAAAATATCAGATTTCTCATGGCTAATTAATAATGATTATTGCTTTTTTACTATCTTTTGCCCAGTAATTTTTCCCCTCGCCATAGATTATGAACTGTTGGCTTAGGCTCATCAGATTTGCCTTGTATTTGTAACTCACTAGAATAACACAAGATAATACCATCACAGTGGGTTCACCAGTCTCACTTTAAGTAGCCTTAGTTACTGTAAGCACATAAATGGAGGCAATGAGCTGATGCCCCTTTACTTTAACATGGTATGTGAAAGAGTTTTTCAATAACACCTTGAATTATCTATGAATAGGATAAGTATGACAATGTGGTTTAACAATATACATTACATATTAGCTTCTCAGAGTGCGAATTTCACCATTCAACACAACAGGAAGTAAAAATAATGTCAGTTCTCACTAAACAAGGTGTTCAATTCAATAGTAAGGCTCTGTCCAGATTGCATTGTTATTGGACTGATCTATAATTTTGAATCTGGTAATTTCATGTTGCAACAGCATTTTTTATTAATTAAGTGGGACTATGCATTCTTATACAACAGTTTGACAAATATTGGAGGGATAGGCTAGTAATGTTGTTTCTTTTTTTGCAATAAAAGATAATGTTTTATCACAATACATTAAGATACTTTCCTCAAAGTTGTCTTTAAACAGTTGTTTTCATAAAAGAGGTAACAATAATATCTCGTATTTTTTATATGGTTAACAGTGACAGGGATGGACACTACTATAGTACCTAAATGCAGTGGCAATGAGATATAAGCTCTTAGTGATGTAGCGGCATTAGACCCACAGTTTCAAATTACTTGCAATAATCAATGACCAATTCCATCCTGAGTTTTCACAAGCTTGTATATAACTAAATTGATGAGTGAACGCTATCTATATTTTGATTTTCTAATAGGGGTATAAAAAACAATATCAACGTAATTACATTTACATTGTAATTAACAGAGCCATTTTTAGCATATGTACGTCTCAAATGTCAGAATGGCTCATTAGTTAAATAAAGTTTTATATTCCTATGGCTGCGGAGTCATAACAGCACATTATTAAGAAATTATCTATGAAAATTCTATGCTGAAGCAACCTGATTCTCCTTACCCATGTTTAATAATCAAATCTTTCTATATCTTTTATTGAAGATAAATCTGAAGGATACTTGTATGACAACAAGGTATGGTGATATACTGATAAAATATGACTTTATACTAGCATATTTCTTTCTTTAAAAAAGGCGTCTTATTGCATGTGAATCTTTGGTCAATATACAAATTAATTAATTAAAAAATAATAAGTAACTTAAAGGAAAACAAAAAACAATCTTACTTCGGGATTAATGAGAGTTTAGTGTCAATTTATATATCTTTTTAATTGGTCTTATATTGGTCAAATTAAATGTTGTCAGCTAACTTGTAAAAGGGTTTTAGCTTAGACTCATTATCATTGACAATTTTGTATCAATCTTTAAATTGCTTGTTTAAGTATATTAATTTGGATCAACTCAGATAGCTAGAAGAATGTTTGAAACAGATAATTAATTATGTCAACATTATAACAAGGTTAAAAAAATAGTTTTATTGATAATTAGAAATTTACTCTTTACAGCATTCAACATCTTCATATAAAATAAGTCACCCCATGTCCTTAGGCATTTAAGTCAATGTCAAAATTTTGGCTTATATATAACTTATACATAAGTGTCTTGGTTGTGTCAAATTATAGTTAATTACAACATTTCCCCACCTTGATTAGATTTGGAAGTTCATATAGGTATGTGTTCTTCAGTATATAACCCTATCATGCCAGTAGTACTTATGTGCGGTCAATTTATAGTCCATGTAATGGGTAGTTAATTATCAATAAAACATATGAACTTGGTATATACCTTATCTAATAATGCAACACTCTGCATGCTTATTGTATAGCATATCAGCTTAATTAATGTTTACTGGTCATTTAGGGTGTTACTGAGAAGCAGTGAGATATTAGTGGATAAGCGGAGGCAATAAGATTTAGAGGCACCCCTTTAGGTATGTGGCGGAGCTAAACAGTGACTTGAAGTCCATGGAGAGATGGTACAAGACAAAATACTTTAACACCCAGATAATGAAGGCTCAGGTCGCCTTCTAGTTTATGAGAGTTAATATTAATGTACGCTTATGATTTTGGCAATGGACTTTCTTGATGACACCAGACCTTTGTGGGACTCAGGAATAACCACGGTGTCAGCATTTACCATCATCATGAGCTTATATAAGTGTAATCAGCCTTAAAATTCCTTTTATTTGGTGAAATACCTCTATCAGAAGAGCGTGGAAGAAATACTGCACACCATTCTGTGCATTAAACCTTGATCAAGGAAAAGTGCAAGCCAGGAAGGATGCCAAGTGTCTAATTAATCATGGTGGTAAGAAGCGCTACAATTCTGGGTGACCTGAGTGGTGCAGTCAGGGATTGGGTTATCTGTGAAATCAGATGCATTTTTATTACTGAGTGTTATATAACCTTGAGTTGACACACATCAGAAAGCAGAATCACTTGATGCTGCACTAGTAAGCAAACTGCTAATTCATAATCCTCCATCCTGGACTGAAAGGAGCTATATTTCAGTAGTTTTAATAACATCTCATCTATGATATATGTAGAGTTGTTCATGAGTGAGTTGACGATCCATTTTTAGAATTCCTATTCCTAGGGCAACTGGCCATATAGTTTTGGAGAGCAGGATAAAACCACATTTTTTGAAAGAGGGAGAATATGTTTAAAAAGTGCTAAGATTGATGTGGAGATGCAACGCATATCCTATATGCTCCTTTATGACTTAAAATCATAACATCGCTGCTGTGATAACTTTTTAGTGCAACAGGATGAAAGTTAAGATTAAGGCTAAGGACGTTTCCAGTGTTAGTGGCCAGATTATTATTGGGTTACTACTGTTGGTAGTAAAGCTTTCATTCTGGAGGCTTATCCTCATAGTTGTTGATGAATTTTGAAGTTTAATAAATGGCGCAGGCTTGGGGTTGAAACTTCTTGTTAGCAGTGTCTGAATCATAATGTAGTCATTGGTGATGCTACTACCATTGAATGAGGCTACTCCAATATTACCAATTGTAAGGTTTTAGACAGCAAGGGCACTGTAAAAAGGAATGATACTATGTTGTTTATGGTAAAATTCAATTTTCCCCAAAGGGTAAGTTTGGCGTGATTTTGGTGTCAGGCTGTATCAGAATGCATAAAAATAAATGTTCTGAGGCTTGGTCCTCAGGTTGGTTAGCTTAATGATATTAGTCATATTCTTTGCATTTAACTCAATTCTCTGGCTATATCCATTAGTTATAGCTTAGGTTTTTGAGTTAAGTTGGTTTAATAATCAAGCAAATTTATCACTTTGGATTTTATATTAGATCGTTTAGCTTTCAACTAAATTCTGAGTCAAAAATTATTTGTTATAAATTTGCGTTTTTGATTTAGACTGGCATATCAGTTTAGATATCTACTATCTAACCTATTCCCTAGTGGGGTTTCTTAATTATTAGTGTTTTCTGAACAGCTATTTTATCAGACCATGTCTCTAAATTATACTTGATTTTTCTTTGTTGACCTAATTGATATCTTTTTAACATTAAATTGTCTGGATCAGAATGGGTTTATCTTTTTTGGAAATGATATTAAGCCCCTTAAGCGTTAGTAAAAACCAATATTTGTCAAATTTGTTAAGAATAGATTATATTAGCTAGGTAAAAAATGTAGTTCCATGAAAATTTAGCTCAGCTCATCCATCCTTATTTTCTGTCATGTTATGTGCTGGTAGCGCGTCTTTTGGAACTGCACCAGTTCTCTGGTAAAACCATGCCAAATCTCCTCTAAGGCTGTATACACTGAGTATAACCTTCATTATTCTTTCTCACTAGCAACTGTAAGAGAGCGATAATATGCAGAATCATATGCGCAATCAGCAATCAAGTGGAGTTGCTGTTTGATAGAATGAATAATGTATACACATTCCCTTCCACAGCTCTCCTCTCTCGCATGGCAATTTAGTCTTATAAACAGAGTAGTGCACAAATTTAAATAGTACTTAGTAAAAGCAGATGTTTGATTTTTATTAAATGCTTTTATATGTCTTCCTCTTCTCTTTCTGACCAAAACTCATATTATCTGTTTTCAAGGTCTGATGATCTAGACTATCCCACTGTAGTGAGCACCAGTCTGTAAATATTGAGGTTTTCCATAGGTTGATTTTAGGAGGTAAGGTTGTGAATTTCTTGCATGATGACAAGAGATAGCGATAGTATAGATATGAAATAGTTTTTATATTTTTTGCTTTAGTTTAGAGAATGCAGCACCTTGCTTTTTTATTTTCATAAATATAAACTTTTCTCTCCACTTGACATCATTTTAAGCGCTTTTTTTAAATTAACTGTAAATTTTTCACCGCCACCTACACCGCATCAGTTTTCCATTTTTGTCAGCAGATTCACCACCTAATGCCCCAGTGTGGGGCAGAGGTGCTCCACCTTGTAGCGTTTACCATCCAGCAAGCAAATGCATGCAGAAGGGATCATATATATCGCCTAATACAACAGGCCGTTTTGTCCCTCCAAGGGACTTAACACTGCACCTTGCACGAGTCCACCCAACCCACCCCACCCCTAGACCTACCTCAATACAATATCCACTTTTGCCTCCATGTTGAATATGGATGTCTCTTCCTATATGCTGACAAAGCAATCTTTGTGCTAGCAACAATCACCTTTGCTCCAGCTATTTTTATTGACCTCTGCCCTTATAACGGCTATTTTGATATCAGCTTCCCAACAGAAAAGGATGCGGCCGTTGCAGCAGCCACACCCTTAATTTAAAAACACACCAACTACCACCACCCAAACTCTTCTCCCCAAGAATACCACACTTGTGGTGGCCTTTACAAACTTTCCCTCCAACCTTCCCTCTCAAACTCTATATGAGGAGTTGAAGTTAGGGCTGTCCACCTATGGCACAAACCCCATCCTCCAATTACCAGTCTCAGGTGGTGCTGAGCGCCTAACGGCACCTTGGGCAATGGCCACCATTAACCACCACCAGCAAAACATGGCCCAGCACATCATACCGCATGCCTATATCCCATCTACACTTGACCATTTATCTTGGGCTCACACTGACAACGGTTGCACAGTTTCCCCCCTATTCCATGAGTTAGATCATATGAAGAAAGTATGTCGTTACATCTCAAATCATAAAAACACTGCCAACTCCACCCATGTGGCCACACCAAAAGCGTTCAAATAGGGATTTTGGCTGCCCTCACCCCCTCCAGCTGAGCACACAAAAAATTAGTAAAAGCTTGCAACCACAACCCAAGCCAGCCAATTTTCTCAAAAATCAATCCAATTGGAAGCAGGTTTGGATCCAAATTCAATCCAGCCCATTTACCGCCAAGTACTTACGCAACCCAAGCCACATCTAACTGATCAATCATACTCAACCAAAACCCCTGGGACTTATTGGATGAAGTAACACGTCTGATGAAATTGTCCCACCACCAGATTTCAAAATTAATATTGAACCTTATCTGAATTTAGACTTTAATTCCCCACTCCCGACCAATTTATCTCCAAACCCACCGCTACACCTTTTCTGAGTGACCATCAGCTAGCTGAGGCCGCGGTGGCTTAAACCAAAAGTCACAATCTTTTTGCAAAGCTATGGCAACCTCTGTTGTTGAATTCAAATAAGGGCTACATATCCCCACGTTCCCTCCCAACTTCCCTGCTGTTGCAAAAGAAGAAATCACGTGACTCTTTGATGCTGCAATCAACGCTGTCAAACAGGTTGCTCAATTGCAGATTTTTCTAAAAACACACGCATCACCAGAGCCAACCTTGCTAAATTTGCCCAGCTTCCTGACTCCCACATCCAATCTTAACACCAGGTTGCCAAAATCATAGAGGCTATGCTACAAGCCCAAATTGTCAGTAAAAACTTAACACCCATCTATTTCATATTGACCCTCATCTAGCGGATGCCCCAACCTCTTTGCTCTTAGCATTGATCTATGTCATGGTTAACTGACAAGGTAGTGGCACTAACCCCAATGATAAGGCTGGGCGGCAGGAGGCCCAGAAGGTGAACTTTCAGGCCTTCCCTGAGCTCAAGCACACATCAAACTAACGCTGGGATACAAGCCAAATATAAACAGGTTAAACTAGTGTGGTGCATAACGCCCAGCCCCTTTCGTCAGTCCAGGCATTAAAATGGATGATTTATTCTATTAACAATGATGGTTAAATTTGGTTTATTGAGGAACTGGGTTTCAAAACACATTCCATTTACAAAATTTTGAGTTTGGGTCAGATACAACTTCAATCAATTACTTGAGTGAAGTCTGTGTTGGGAAATTGATATGACTGGATGATACACTAAACATACGGCGGATTGGAGAGGGAATTGGGATGAGTCTTGAGACTAATGAAAAGAAGTATACAAATAATAGTTAATTGAATGTTGGCAAATCGGTGAGAATGGGGGATTATGCTGAGATTGATATAAATGAGAGTTTCGAATAAAAGGAGGAAACGAATAGAAGACACCATGCTGAGAATGCATCCTGCTTGGGGAATCGAAATATAAAGAGTTACACAGAGGATTGAAGGGGGTCATTCAGAAATTAGGTTGTTGCAGAAAGGTCTGAAAATTAGTGAAATGGTAAAGATCGGAATAAAGGGTGATAGCTCCATGTGAAAAGTTTATTTGTTTTATTAAAAGATTGGCAATTTTCATATAGTCTGATTTGGTTGCCCAGTGGCTAATACCCTGTGCAAACTGATTTGGCAGATTTAAGACTCTACGCCGAGAATTAACAGTGGTGCTCACTACAGGGGGCCATTGGTCAGCTGTAATTATTTGACGCTGTGAATATGATGATGAGCCCTCATTCGTTACATCACTAATCCAAAGATTCTGCGCGCGTCATGTAGAAGAAATAAAGGAGGCATCTAATAATGATCCAATACTATTCACTGTGACTGAACTTGGTAATGATGAAGTTATAATCAATTTGCAACTAGAAAACTGCCCTGAGCTGATGGCCAACCAACTAGGGCGCTCCACGAATGTGACCCCTCAGCAGCTGCAGAATATTATGGAGTGGTTGTTATGCAGATATCAATTATATGAAGATGAGGCGGGGGAGTATGCCTTGAGTCTGTTTTATAATCAATGTAATCAAAAAGATCTCTACGCTATGTACATGTCTTATATGGTTACAACAACAATGGTGTTGGCTTGCCGCCTTGGTTCTCACGGAATTGAGGAGTATCTAGCCACATATGTACAACTGCTATTTGACAACTACTGCGAGTATTGGATCAACACAATATAGAGATTAAGGATGTGATGCATTTTGGTTGAGCACAGCAAAATAATATTTGCCTTTTGCTCAACCACCTCAATCATTCTTTTTGGAGGTACAAGGGGCGCTTGGGCAAATGGACCACCGTGTTAAGAACATCTGCCATCGATTAGACATGTTAGTACCCCAGTTGCATCTTGAGTTGTCTTGGGTAATTGATGAACTGTTGGATTGGCATGGCCTATTGACGGAATTGATTGGGGATGTCACAACGTTGGACACAATACTGAGCATTTTATGATGGATTTAACTGAATGGGCGGAAGCACTCAAAGATATGGTTGTCCAGCTTAAAGAAAAAATAACACTGGTGGAACAGCAAGTGGTGGATCAAATTGGCTTCATATCAGCCAAAGTGAACCAACTTCGTATTGAATGGAGTAGCTAGCAAATGACTGATAATAAGCTTATCTCTTGGTCAATGTCCCCCAATTACCTGCAGCTAGTCCGCTGGGTTAATCAATTGGAAGCTGATAGTAAGGCTGAGCGGCGTCAAGTTTTCCCTCTTCCAATCCATGAGACATGGGAGTATGCTGACATAAAAGAACGACTTAATACCCTTCAACAGGCCAATGAGAGATTGGTATGGGAACAAGTCGCTCTCCTGACCCGGATAGATGATGCTAACCAATAAGCAGATAATGCTAGCCAACAGCATGGCCATATATGGAGTACAAATAAAAGCATCCTCTCACGCCTACAAGCAGTGGAGCTGCAGTTGCACGAGGAGAGGGAATATTGTCAGGAGTTATAATATTAATATGTGACACGGCAGCAGGAATTACAGGATGGACTGTGTAGATGTCATTTGGTTAAAGCAGAGAAGATGATCAATGAGAATTTTGCAAATATGCTGGAGCTGGGGGGAACGGTGCAGTTAGTGGCAATTTGGGGGAGGAACGCTATGGATCTGCTAATGAATACCCTTCAAGCACTGGAATGTATATCCCACATGACTCTACTTCCTTCAAGTTCATCATGCCAGATTTGAGCTTGACAGGCTGGTGGTACAATAATTCACAAGGGGGTGGTTCCCTTAGTCACTCTGGAACCAATTCGCCTGATCCTTACTGCAGAAGTCTGAAGCAAGGCGAAGCTGTGCGAGTCAAAAATTTACCTCCTTTAAGTCATTACAGTAATCTACACGGTTACTTCAAGCGATTTTCTCGCTGTGGAAGGAGTTTCTGATCACCAAAAAGCGAAACTATTACTGTCTGCTCTCAATGTGGACAGCGCCAATTAAGTTACTTGCTACCTTCCAAACAGCTTGGCATCCTATGAAGAAATTAAGGCGATTGTTCTCCAGATGTTCAGGGGTGCAACCAAGATGGCTAAACAGAAAGCTGACTTTCTGACTATAAAATTTCACCAAAATGAGACCCTGTCAGATCTTGCTGAACGTTTCTTGACAGAAGCACATGTACTAATCGGAGCTAACCATTTATTCGGCCCAAGGATGTTGGTATTACAATGATGGCGGCTGTCAAACCATATCAGGAACTATCTAATGCTATGTCTCACATGTTGGACAAATAGGCAGAACTTATTCAAAT
Organism: Massospora cicadina; assembly: GCA_022478985.1. NCBI lineage: Eukaryota > Fungi > Entomophthoromycota > Entomophthoromycetes > Entomophthorales > Entomophthoraceae > Massospora > Massospora cicadina. Next base: position 130,890 of record JAKSZP010010636.1, on the reverse strand, counting down.
CATGCATACTTTATGCTGACTCTCCGCCACAAACAGCGCCCCTAATATAGCCCAGCAACCCTCTGTTATTCTCACACCAATGACTTCAGAATATGAACTACAGCATCTACGCTATCAACCGCCAAAACATAATCAGTTGTCATATAGATCTGCGAATCTTCTCAGCCTAGATACAATATGCTGGCTCATTCCTGACCTTGGAAACATATTGTTAATTTTCGCAATGCTCCTTCGGCTGCATGATATATATGTGGACCTTTCATAAATACTTGCTTCCAGTGCAGCCGGAGGGGGCATTATGCGGCAAACTTACCAAGCAAAACACGAGTGTATGCGTTACCAACTGAGGAAACCCTGCAAGGAAAAGCTCGAATGGAGTAAAGATGGGATGCTCTACTTCCTCTATGTCTAATCCACTTGTCCCTAATGAATCCCCAGCTCCTAATTGGGAAGAATTTGGAACTCAAATGGATGTATTATCTATACCAACAGCCTCCATTGGGTATCCCTGCTTCCAGTTCCAAAAGTATTAATTTCACCCTCAAGCCCTGTGTTTCGCCAAATGTGCAGAAGCCATATGTGTGGCAGATCTTGTAACAGACCAGCAAAAGTATCAAGGATCCCCTGATGGCTGCTGCTTCTCTGGTAAATTCCATGCAGCTATTCTGGTGGGAAAACCATAAATGAGTATCCTCAGATCGGCAAGAGCATCTCCTCTTTTTTAAGTAACATTAAGCTCTTAGATGTACACGCAATAAACACTGATGGTTCCTCTTACTTGGAATGTATTTATTGTGCCATTTTCGTTAAAAATAAAAAAATTCGCGCTATCATTGATATGGGACCCCTATGAACATAGTCTCTATCCAGTTGGTGGCTAGGCTTCTGCTCAAACTGGATGTGGACCATTGAGTAGTATATGGAACCGCGGGGACACATAGCACTGCATCTTAAGGTGCATATAGTGTATTGCCCTTATGATTTGGGTCAGTCTGGGCTTCCGCCCCAGCAGTGGTTCTGCCAAACAACAACAATGACATTCTAATCAGTGCAGCATATATGAGGAAATTTAGTGTTATGATAAACATGGCTTAGGAAACACTTAATATTTTAGGACAACAGATTCCTGTTTATTTTACCTCTTGTGGAATCCCAATTGAATCATTCCGCTCTAGTCAGATTAATCTAGCATACAGCAACGGAGTAATTCCCATGTGCTATCAATGACTGAAGCAGTGGACCAGGGTCCTCCCCAACCAGATTTATGAATTTAAAGTTATTCCGCTTCAAGCAGCAAGTGATTGGAGTGTTTTTCTGGACACCAATGCATAGTAGGGACTGAGCTCGAAATTGATGTCCCTAAAGGGCTTTATGGAGAAATCATGGCTCCTCACCAACACTCTCAGCTTGAACCACATGTGGCTCCAGGGTTTCTGCTACCTGGGAACGGAGAAGTGAAAGTGATGCTAGCAAATTTACAAAAGGAGACCATAACAATTCACGGCACCAAGTGGTGGCTCACTTACACTTTGTTCTTATAGAAGAAGTCCGAATATTCATGATTTTTGCTCATGGGAGGATCTTAGACTACCAGCAAGCTTTTACTCGGCGTATTGATGGTGGTTTCATGGGAAGCGCTTACTGGATTATTGGCGGAACAACAAGAACAGGCTATGGCATTATCTGAAAAGTATTGAAATATTTTTGCACATGATGATCATGATTTGGGGTGTGCTCAAGGGGTGGTACATCGGATAAATACTGGGGATCACTCTCCCATTTGATTGTGACCTATTAGACGTTTTAAAGCAGTAGAGGAGGTTGTTTCTGACAAGGTTAAACTTATTGTGCAGGGGATGCTAGAGCTGTCAAATAGTCCGTGGGCATCACCAGTGCTCATTGTGAAGAAAAAAGATGGCTCAAATTGAGTGGTTATTGACTATTGCAAACTCAATAATGTAATAAAGAAGGATTCCTACCCTCTTACGCAGATTGACAATGCATTAGACTAATTGGGAGAAGCATACTATTTCTCAGCCATGGATATGATCTTGAGGTATTGGCAGATCGAATTGCCATCAGCGGAATGGGAAAAATGTGACATTATCACTTTGAAAGGATTATTCCAGCCAACTTGCATGCCACAAGGGTTGTGCAACGCCCCAGCTATGTTCCACCGTGCCATGGATACGATTCTAGGTGAATTAAAGTTGTCCTGCGTTTTAGTTTATCTTGACAATATCAACATGTTCTTGTGGATGTTTACTGAACACCTCGCTCATTTGGAACAAGTGTTTTGATGCCTTGCTGCTGCTAATATCAAAATCAAGCCTCAGAAGTTCCATTTCTTTAAAGAACAATTGTAATACCTCAGGTTTGTCGTGGATTTAAATGGGCTTAAACTGCAGCCAGCTAAAGTGGAAGTGATAAGCAAGATGACCCTCCCAAGTAGTAAGTGGGACATTCAAGTCTTTCTGGGGATTTTCAGGTACTACCGCCAGTTCATTCCCAATTTCAGTTGTATTGGGGTCCCACTTTTGAGTTGTTTAAGAAAAAAACATCTTTCAATTGGATGGAAAAATGCCAGAATGCTTTCAATGTATTGTGCACTGCGTTAGCAAGCGCACCCATATTGCAATATCTCAACTTTAACAAACAGATCATAGTGAAAAGAGATGCTTCTATCTCCGCTATATGGGCAGTATTATCTCAAAAAGACAATTATGGCGTAGAGCATATGTTGCCTTCTGTAGTCAAAGCTTGAACTGTCACAAATGGAATTACACAATTATCGAGTTAGAATGTTTAGCAGTAATCTATACTTATAAACAGTTCCAGGTATATCTGCATGGGGTACAATTCCAAGTAGTGATGGACCATGCTTCCTTGCATTGGTTGCAGAATCTGCGTGAACTGGAAGGGCGACTCGCACGTTGGGCACTGAAGCTTCAAGCATATGATTTTGAGATTGTACACCATCTGGGAGCAAAACACCAAAAATCAGATTGTCTCTCTCAGCTTCCAACAGTCATGATCACAGTGTATTTAGCTGACATAATGTATGAGAATATGGTGGCAAACAAATACCATGATGAGCCACCAAATGTGATCAAGGTATTAGATGGACTTATGTTGGATACTTTCCTATGTGGGGGAGAGCTATATAAGTTGATGGCAACACGATGTTGAGTTTCCCTAAACCTTCAGCCAGAACTGTGATAATTATGGATGCTCATCAGTCTGTAGGTCATGGAGGATTGAGAAAAACACTGGAGATTTTGTGACCCTGATACTACTGGGAGAACATGCATTATGACGTATTATAAATGGTTAGTTTTTGCCATCAGTGTCAAGTGTAAAAACCATTCCAAAAAGAAAACCACCTACCATCTGGTTAAGCTCCAGTTCGCCTGGTACACCGTTTCCATTGATGTAGTGGGACCTCTGCCAACTAGCACCAATTGATCTAAGTATATTATCGTTGCCATAGATCATCTGATTCGATGGGCGCAGGCCAGGGCCATCAACGGTTTGGGCGCGGTCACTACTGCCAAATTCATGATGGAGTATGTTGTACAGCAACACGGCTTCCCAAAATTCATTTTAACGAATAATGGAACCAATTTCACTTTGCACATTCTGCCAAAGTTGAACGAGTTGATGGTGATCCATGGGGTTTTGAACACCCCATATCATCTGGAATCAAATGGAATGGTAGAGTGGGTTAACGGAACCCTTATGAACATACTCCATAAATTGGTAAATAACTGACCCTCAGAATGGAGCGCCCTTCTATCCATGGATGTGTTCGCGTATATTATCAGCTATCATTCATCCACTGTTAAGAGACCGTTCCAACTGTTGTATGGTTGACATCCAGCTTTGCCTGCTTTTCTTTATTCGTGTGTAGAGGATACTGGTGGAGTGGACCTCCAGAGTTACTTGAAGACTTGTACAGATATGTTGATCAAGCTGCAATTAGAAGCCTACTCTACCAGTTTGGCTAAGAAGATTCACAATCAGGCAGCTGATCAGAAGAGATGAAGCAGACTTCCGCTGTACACTATAGGGGACCATGTTTTATTCCACAATCAGCACAGTTTTGGGAGGAAAAAAAGCTTTTTAGTATATGGGTTGGTCCATTTGAGATAATTGAGAAGATAAGCACAGATGTCTACACCATCAAGGAACCCATGGGGGGTCAGAAAATCAACCAAGTTCACGCAAAGTTCCTTCAAACATACAAACAGTAAGAGCATATTGTCCAGTCAAAGGGGGGGGGGTAATGTTGGGAAATTGATATGACTGGATGATATGCTACCATACTGGCATATTGGAGGGGGAATTGAGACAAGTTTTGAGATTAACAAAAAGAGGTATGCAAATATTAGTCAATTGAAACGTCAACCAATAAGCGAGAACGGGGGAATTATGCTGAGATTCAATATAAATGAGAGTTTTAATAAAAGGTAAAATGAATAGAAGACTATCAAGCTGAGGATGCATCCAGATTGGGGAATCAAGATAAAAAGAGTCACATGGATGATTGAGAGAAGGACTTCTTTTGGAAGTTAGGTTTTTGCAGAGAGGTCTGCATGTTAGTAAAGTAATAAAGATCAAAATAAGGGGTGATAGCTCCATGTGAAAAGTTTATTTGTTTTATTAAAAGATCGGCGATCTTCATATTATCTGATTTGGTTGCCCAGTGGCTAATACCCTGTGCAAACTGACTCGGCAGAATCAAGATTCTATGCTAAAAAACAGTCCGTTTTGGTGTATTCTACCCATATAGATGGGATTGGTTGCCTATTGGTGATCAGGAGCTTGGGACCGCTTCAGCAGGCCCTGAATTACCCCAACAAAGTTTAAATTTGATTTCCTTGATTAACATTCTTTGTTGGCCAAATTTCCAAATAAACTTTCCCCATTTTCCCATTTTCTAATATGTTATTTTGGACAATCCTGTGAGTGGACCCCTTCAAGGAGGGCTTGCGCTTTGTTAACCATTCCATTTTAATTATGATTAGTTCATCCCCTTGTGCACCGTTGGGTCGTCCAGGTTCCCTCCAACCTGGGATGCTTACCCCTTCTTCCCTTGTCCACCACATCACTTTTAGTTGGTTATTTTATGTTAAAATAACGCTTTTCTACTTAATGTATTATTGTTCCAGCACCCTATGATGGGCTTTAGTACTTTTTGTACTAACGGCTAGTTCCCTGGTGTTGGCCCTGTGCACCAAGCACTACCACGCTGGGAACAGGAGAGTTATAGACACTCTCCTTACATTAGTCAACCAATCACTTAATTTTAGTTGCACAAGCTTTTTCCATATGTAACATTTCCAAAGTGTAAATGGTGGGCGCTGGCTGTGAGCTTTGGCTGTGGTCAGCCACACCGCTGTTGCCTCTTTTCCCCGAAGGTTGGAGCATCTCATCATTATCATGGTTGCCTCCAACTGGAAAGTACCCACCCTTCATGCTCATATCTGGTGGATACGGACTCTTTGAGGTCCAAAAGTCATGATTCCCCAAGTTTCCGCCAAAATTACCAAATTAAATTTAAATAAATAGGCTTTACTTTAACAGCACATTTAGATGATACTGGAAGAATTGGCGAAGATGGCCCTGGGGGCGTTGGCCTTGGATAACGTTGGGCATTTCATTGCTGTTATGAGAATAGGGTCATTCACATCTAAAAACGCGTTTTATAATGAAAACACTATGTATACCTCTGAACCATATTTTTCTCTCTTGGCACATAAATGGATCATATTCCTGTGTATCAAATCACCCCAGATAATCCCCGTTTGACCTCTTCCATGATTAGCATCACTCAGGAAGTTGAAAAGGAGCTGCACTTACAATACAACACTGTTTATGTCCCTGCTTAAGATATGGTTGGATATGTGGCCTCAGTAGTAAGAGTGGCCAAATATACCTCTCCATTATTCAATTCTAAATCATACCAGGGTGACATGTTAATGCCAGAGGATAAGTTTGTTGGTAATATTCCGACGCTGTCTGCTATTAATAAAGACCATTCTGGGCTTTTTCTACTGACTGCTATCCTTTTCTCCCTTTTAAGAAAACTCAGCACCACTATTCTGGTAAATACTGGCGCCACCAAAAACAATATGGACCTGAGCCTAGCCGATTACCTTGGGCTGAGTTACTTGACAGTTGGTATAGTTAGGGGAGGGGCGTCCCAAGGTATTCCCACTATGAAGATCATTGGTACTGTGGACTATCAGGTCGGCAAGTACCACTTGTCCAATCACTTCCATGCTATCAAAAACCTCTTGTACCCTATTATCTTGGGTGCAGAGTGGTGGCGGAAGCTTGACGTTATAAGCAACTTGAAAGAAAATACCCTAACCCTAACATTAAATAATGTTCGCATATTAGTTATTCCCTTGTTGGAGGCAAATGACCAGGGTGAATTGCCCCACTGGCCCCACCTTCACACTCTTAATCTTGCTTCTATGCTAAATCCCACCGTGGAAGTTCACCTACCTTCTTGTTTGGAGGGTTTGGAATCTTCTTTTGATGCCGCATCTGCTAATGCACTACCTGATCATTCTTAGTTCGATTGTGAGTTCAAGCTCACTGTGGATTTGGTGCATATTTCTTCTCCCATTTACCCATTGATTGCTCAAGAGGAAGAGGCTTAAGATGTGTGGTTTAGGAGCAGTTATCCAAAGGCGCTATTTTTCAGCGTACCTCCCCTTTATGCTCCCCACTTCTCTTTATTGAGAAGGCTGATGGTACTCTACGCCCGTGCATAGACTATGGGAACTTCAATAATGTCACTGTATCAGATCTGCATCTCATCCCTCTAGATTCTCAGTTTGCGCGTTATGTGGAGAAGGCTAAGGTCTTCTCCAAGCTGGATTGCCTCAACGCGTTTAATCAGATTTGGATTAAAAAGGGAAAAGAGTGGTTAACTGCATTTCATACCAGAAAAGCGGTTTTCAAGCTTTGGGTCATGCCCTTTGGGCTTAAGAATGCCCCTGCTATCTTTCAAAGCCGCATTGATGCAGCTTTGGGGACTTGTAGGGGTATGCGCGGTTGCCTACATGGATGATATAATAGTGTTTTCCCAGGATCATGAGTCCCATGTAGTACACCTTCAGCAAGTGGTGGAGAGGTTAAAGGCAGCCAGCCTTATGCTGAAGATTAGCAAGTGTGAATTTTTCAAGTCCCAGGTCACTTTACTGGGCAACGTCATGTTTGACCATGGACATATGATAACTCCAGACAAGGAGAAGGCAATTCATAAGCGGCTCACCCCCACTTTAGTCAAGAAATTGAGGAGTTTTAGGTGACGTGTACGTTTCTCAAGAAGTTCAAGCCCAATCTTTCTGAGGTGGCAGCACCCTTATACAGTGCTAAAGGTGCAAAAGTGCTTCAATGGTCCCCCATTTTGGAGGATGCTTTCCAAACAGTGAAGTGCACCCTGTTATCTACGTCTATCCTTCGCCATGTTGACCCTTCAATAGAGTTCATTTTGTTCACTGATGCCTCCAACTTCGCCATAGCAGCTGCCTTGTTACAAGTAGGCGAAGTTGGAATAGAGCATCCGGTGGGATATTTTTATAGGAAAATGTTTTTGCCTGCGTTGAATTACGTCGTTTATGACAAGGAGTTACTAGCAGTGGTGGAGGCTCTGACTTATTGGCCTCACCACTTGCATGGCTCCTTCAACCTTTCTGGGTACATCCAGATCACCGTGCCTTGCTGTACTACTGCGCACCTCATGCCTTGACCCCATGGCAGATCCGTTGGCATGAGACCTTGCCCAATTTTCATTCTCTTATGAGTTCACCAAGGGCAAGGATAATGGTTTGGCGGATGCTTTGAGCCGCAATACTACTTTAGCTCCAGATTCCAAGGAGGTAGAAGTTCATAACACACATTTGATGATTCCACTAAAAAAATTGTGTCCCAACTTCCCTCTCCCCGGCCAACAGGCCAGCGCTTACACCTCTGGAATTGAGGAGGAAAACAGTATGTTCAGAAAGGTAGTCATTTCTCAGCCGCTATCAGACAAAGTGCTATGGTACTTGCTAAGAGCTTTTTGAATCAAGAGGATCTATCCAGGGATTATCATGTGAAGGATGAGATAGTGTGGTTTCAGGGGTGCCTATGGGTTCCTGCTGGACCACTTCGCCTGAAAATCATTTGGGACCATCAAGATGGACTCACCATTGGTCATCCTTGGAAAGAAAAGACTTTGGAGTTAATATGACGCATCTACAATTGCAAGGGCTTGCCTGCTCAGGTGGGACGGTATTGTAAAGTGTGCCTGACTTGCAATCAAATGAAAATCAAATTGTCAACCTTTAGCGGGGTTGTTGGTACCAGTCCAAAAGGTTGAAGGGCTCTAAACTTTCCCATCAATGGATTTCATGGTGGAATTACCTGTTTCTGATGGTTATGATGCCATCATGGTGGTGGTGGACCGTTTAACAAAGTTTTCCCACTTTATTCCATACAGACTACTATAACCGTGGCTGATATGGCTAGACTTTTCGTCACTCATGTGTTTGCGCTTCATGAGGGTTCCCAAGAAATTATTAGTGATCAGGGACCCCGGTTTACTTCTGTCTTTTTGGAAGAGTTGTTAGACTCTTCAGATTTGCCCCTGCCGTTCAACTTCCTACTATCCTCAATCAGATGGGCAGACTGAACGTGTGAACCAATGCTTGGAACAGTTCCTGCAGTGCTACACCGCCGCAGATCATTAAGATTGGGTTCCTCACCTTCCTATGGCCCAGTTTAGCTACAACAACATTTTGCATTCTTCGATCAGTTGTCCCCCTTTTTTCGCTAACCATGTCTTTAACCACGCCTTTAACATAGAGCCCTGCTGTGGGTCTAAGGTTGAAGCTGTGGTGGAATTTGACAATACTATCAAGAAAGTACACCAGGGAGTTTACACAAGTTTGGAGGCGACAATGCAAATATATAAGGAGAACGCTGATGGTAAGCGACAAGTGGGTCCAGCGTACAAAGAAGGGGATATTGTGATGCTTGATGCTCATAACATCCCTACAAGCAGCTAAGCAAAAATCTGGGACCAAAGAAATTGTCCCTTACCGCGTTGTTAGAAAGTTGGGCCATGCCTCATACCAGTTGGATCTTCACTCTTTGTTTTGGATCTTCTCTGTCTTTAATGAGAGCAAATTGACGTTGTTTGAGGGCCCCCCACCAGAGACTCCTGAGACCTATCTCGTGGATGGGGCGCCAGAATGGGAAGTGGATGAAATAGTAGCCTCCCGCCATGTTAAAAAAAGACTTGAGTAGTTGGTATCTTGGAAGGTTTTTGACGCTATAGAGAAAATTTGGGTCTCAGAGTGTGACTGCGTGAATGCCCAAGATCTGATTGAAGCCTTCCATAAGCGTTTCCCCCAGGCCGCTGGATCTCAACCCAAATTGACTGTTGCCGCTATAAAGTTGGCCCCAGCCCACAAAAACTTTTCCCTTGTGCAAGCCCCTGGAGGGGTGTTGGTCCCTGTCAGGAGGATAGGGTAATGTCATGGTTAATTAACATGATATTAGGCATCAACCCCAAGGATAAGGCTGGGCGCCAGGAGGCCCAGAGGTGAAACTTCAGGCCCTCCCTGACCTCAAGCACACATTATACCAACGCTGGGTACAAGCCAAATATTTCCAGGTTGGTACTAGTGTGGTGCATAACGCGTAGCCCCTTTCATCATCACAGGCGGTAAAAGGGACAATTTATCATATTAACAATGACAGTTCAATTCGGTTTATTGAGGAACAGGGTTTTATAACCTGTTCCATTTACTAAACTACTCATTCAGGTTGGACACAACTTCAATAGGTTACTCAAGTGAAGTCTGTTTTGGTGTATTCTACTAATATGGATGAGAGTGTTTGCCTATTGGTGAATTGGTGCTTGGGACCACTTTGGCAGACCCCAAATTACCCTGACGAAGTTTAAATTTGATTTCCTTGACCATCATTTTTTGTTGGTCAACTTTTCAAATAAACTATCCCCATTTTCCTGTTTTCTATTATGTTATTTTGGATGATCCTGTGTGGACCCCTTCAAGGTGATCTCACGCTATGTCAACCATTCCATTATAAATATTATTAGTTTATCCCCTTGTGCACCGTTGGATCACACAGGTTCCCTCCAACCTGGGACGCTTATTTCTTCTTCCCTTATGCACCGCATCACTTTTAGTTGGTTATTTTATACTATAATAACGCTTTTCTACTTAAGGTATTATTGCTCCAGCACCCTATGCTGGACTTTGGTACTTTTATACTAACGGCTAGTTCCCTTGCGTTGGCCCTGTGCACCAAGAACTACCACGCTGAGAACAGGAGAGTTATAGACACTCTCCTTATAATCCATTTTTTAATGCTGAGACAGATGATGATCCACCTGATCCCCCTCCCCCTCCACCATGATGGAATAAGTGGCTCGCTTCTGTGCCACCTAGTCAGTTATTTTTATCATTTTTCCTTTTTTTGTCTCGCTGCTCATTTTAGGCAGTTGATTCATATTTTGGTTTGTTTCATTGAAGTTTTCTATCTTGGTAATATCCATCCTAGTTGGCATACCTCAAATAAATTTTCTATGTTTCATCAATATTCTTAATAAATGAATAAAACTAATAATAAACTTAATGGCAAACTATAAACTTTATTTAGGTTATAATGGGCTTTTATTACCAAATTCCTCTATTTTTAATTGGATTTAATAAATAAACTACAAGCTTTCAACTCAAAATTGCAAATGTGCATCAAATAGCTTGTACACATTAACATTGACAATTTAGTACCTTTTTTCAATTCCATATACTAAATTGGTGTCAACTCAGCTACCTGTAAAAGGTGGATTTAAAGATTTTTAGGTAGGACAACACTATAATAAAGCTTGGATATATTATTCTCATAGAGAATTATTCATTCATTATTCATGGCATTCAATATCTGTGTATACAATAAGTCACCACAAGCTCTAGGATAGTGAAGTTTGTGCCATTTTTTGCAAATATAAATCTATTTTTTAGTGTCTGTTTGTAGACCCAAAATATAGAAAGTTCATTTTTCAACCACCACTCCAACATATTACTTATTTTAAATTGTTTTTGACCTCTGGGACATCAACCCTTGACCTAAGCCATCTGGAATCTGTTGTGCAACTAATATGACGCCCCTCCTCTGCATCCTTGATGATATCAATATTATTTTCTTTATCAGAAATTAAGGTAATATGATTTCTATAGAATGCCTCATAATCACATATATCATTGCGCCATATTTATATCTTTACAAAGTCATGCTATAGTTCTATAGGTAATTGTGCATTATCAAACTATTTCTATTATTTTGCAATGTGCAATTATCTCTTTGTGCTGACCTTTCTATCTTATATTGGTACCGTTCAAGTGTTTAAGCTTCTTGTAGTATGACTTGTTTTAGTTCACAAGTTGATTTTCAATATTATTATATACTTGAAAAACTTGCATTAGTTAGATAAAATTAACATTACAGTTGTTGTAATTCCAGTATAATCCAAAAATAGGACTAATATTGTTTTCAAGGTTTTAACCCAAACTAAAAGTTTAATTATCTCTGATAGTGAGTTTAAACCAGTTTTTATGTTTTGGCCAATAATGCTGTCAGGGATCAGTCCTGAACCACAGAGTCAAATCCTTTCAGTGTTGGAGACCAAGCCCAATTTAGGCGATCTAATACTACAATTTCTAAGTAGAAAACTATGTCACAGAACCCTTCAAAGAGCAAATCAGTATATGTCTTGGCTCAGAGGCCTTCACAATTATCCCTATAGCTTGAATCCTTCTTCATCTAGAATATTGAACGGCCAAATAAACAAGGTGTACTTGCTATTTGCTAAAATTTATTCTTTTATCACTGTAATATAGCGCAATATAAGTATATTCATTAATTAAGTAGTTTTTCCTTAATTGCATATTTAAGTTTTAAGTAAATTAAGACCTTACTTCTGGGCTTTTGGAAGATCAACACTAATTCAAGGACAGTTGGATTAATCCTTCATCACCAAAAGTTTTCTGCCCCCTGCCAGGTATTTTATGAGTCTCCATAAGATCTTGACAATCATGTAGGTTTACTTCACATGGTTTGTTAACATAGAAAGCTCCAAGCAAGGATGGAACATCAAAGCTATGCCATTGATCAGCAACAAACTTGAAATACAAGGGATAACTTCTATTATACAGAGCAAAATTAGGCAAGAGACTTTGTTTTATGCCGCTAAAATGTCATTACGTGCTGCCCATGAGCTTGTTGACTGTGTTAGTGGCTATTTAAACGTAATGCATCAACAACTAAATTCCATTTCATCACACAAACACCTTTACTAATACCAATTCTCCTAGAACTAAGGGGCATCCTTGGTGTCTATTCATTTCGTAAGATCATTAACCTAAACCAGGTAAGCTTGTTTAAGACCTCCTTCAAGAACAGGAATTCCTGGGGGAGGGAAGATTTTTCGCCTTTATGTACTGCCAGGAGAGTACCATTGGGGTTACATACTATTACCATCTCATGCACTTAGCAGTTGCTTCATCTGAGTGGCGTGAGATGATGAAGCCTTATTTAATGACCTGCTGCACTTGTAATGAAGCAAAAACTGCTCTACTCTAGTATTTCAGGAGTGAGCTAGCTCTTGTCAACTAAAAACAAGATGTTATGGGATCATCTAAAACAAGGAGAATATATTAATGAGTTTGCCCAACAGTTTTATCTTAAGGCCCAAACTTTAGTCAAGGAGAATTAGCTCAAATTGGAATATGCCATTACAGCTGCTTTATCAGCGTTTAAGGCTAAGCAAATATTCAGAAATATCTTTTAGACAGTTAGTTATTAAATACTCTCGTTATTAACCTTAAAGAAGCTCTATGGAGGTTCTTCCTAATCTCCTTAAGACCTCTGATTCTACCCAACCTACCCTTAAAGTTTGATGCCCAGTCCTAGAAGTAATTCCTTCTGATGCAATTATCCCAGGAAATTCTGAATTTATTGCAGATGTTTCCAACCATACCATCAACCGCTGCTATCATTGCCCTCAGAACAAGGCTGAAAAATATCAGTCAGCTTAAGTAAAGAGGCTCCCTCTGTTGATGAACCCTGAATGCCTCATCCGATTAGCCCCATACCTAGCCATTCTGGCTGATTTATATTAGCTGCCTTAGTCGAAATTGACGTGATAACTTCTATTCAAGGCAATAGGAACCTAAATTTCCTTAAAAATTTATATTAAACAATCACCACAACAAAGTAAAGTCAGCTCCACTAGAAAAGTCAGGGCTTAGCTGCCTAAATTTTTAAAAAATTGAGAAAACCCTAGTTTAACCTAAACAAAAACCCCAGCTATCTTCACTTCAAATACCCTCTTACTGCCTTCTAGCAGATAGTTCTCAACTTGGAAACTCAGTTATATGGTGTAGACTTAGTGTTCATAAAGTTAAAGTTCTGGTTATTGATACTGAGTCCCCATTAACTTTATATCCTCTGGATTAATTAAAAGATTAAACTGGCCCCCTGACTTATTTCATGGGGATGAATATGGAACTGTAGGAGCTAAGCCACTTGAGCATCGCAGAGAATAATCTGCATTATTCTGATGTTTGAAAATCTTCCTATTAATCTGCCTTCTAATGTTTAAAAAAACAGTTATTACTTACTTTTTGGAGCACTTTTAATGAAAGAATTAACTGTATATTTAACCACAGGGAACATTACCTCTCATTTGGGATATCAGGACCACTAATGTTTAAATTCCTAACCAAAAAAGGGGCCCCAAAGAAGCGTATCTGCATCATAGAGTATCATACCTCAATCTGTCGAATAGACTATCAGAATATTGGGCTTAAGAATAAGTTGCCACCCAATACAGTAGATGCAGAGGATGTGAAGCTTCTTTATGCCCTCGTTCCATTTTTATACCCAGGTTCATAGGCTATGGTAGAATTTACAAGTAAGAGTTCACGTCTCTCTTAAGCATTTTTTAAAAGTTTGTGAATAACCCAATCTTTCTATCAAGAAAGATTTGGCATACCCTGGAATTTTAGACCCTGCCTATGATAAATCTATTTCCATTTTTTATATATTTAACCCAATTTAGCTCTATAAATCTTACAGCATGCAATAATTACCTATGTTAAACACTGTACCATCAAACATATTACAGATGTAAACACTTTCAGCACTTTAAAAGTATAGGAATTGATCCCCAAAAACCATTACCCTTGTTGAGAGTAAAAATTGGGAACAGCATTACTCCCAATGAGCGTCAAGATGTATAAAGCCCTTCTTGAAGAATATGAAGATATCTTGAAAGGACCTGGAGATTATAGATAAGTCTGAGGTAGTCCACCAAGTGGATATGGAGAAACATCCACCTTTAAAGCTCAAGTATATAAAGAGTCTAAAGTAGAAGAGTCTTAAGTTGGTTTAGGTTAAAGCAACAACTAGTGGCGGGACTACTGGTACTAATAAAACCCTTTAATCCTCTCCGTTGCTATTTTCTTGCAATTAAAATGGAGGCTATCGTGCTAATATGGACCATTGCCAACTTAATTTCAACACTAAAAAGATAGTTATCATCTACCTCAGATGATGACTATTTCTGCATTTAATGTAAGGATCAAAGTATCTTTGGCAATGTATCTCGCCAGCAGTTACAGGAATATTGAATTATCCCCTAAGAATCGCAAGATTATGCCTTTATTACTAGAAAAGGGCTCCTTGAAACTACTCAAATTCCACAGGGGCTATGCAACGCCCCTGCTACTTTTCATAGAGCGATGTACAGATTATTGGGAGACTTGAAGCGATCCTGCATGTTAGTCTATCTTGCTGACATAACTGTCACCTTGCAAGCTTTCACTGCTCACCTATTCAACTCATAGAATTCTTTCAGCAGTTATGTCATACTTTGTTTAAATTAAAGCCCTCTGAGTGTTCCTTAACCAGAATGAAATGGATTTTTTGGGCCATCAGGAAAGTCAGGAAGTGATATCCCCATTGAGCAACAAATTACAGCGATTTCTAAATAGCCCCTCCTAAGTCCATTTAAGATGTGCAAGCATTTTTGGTAATGGTCAGAATTTATTGCTAATTCATTCCTCATTTTGAAGATACCTCTGAACCCTTAGTTTATTTTTTATAATGAGGATTCCTTCCAGAGGGAAGAAGAGCAACAGTAGTTTTTAGATCTTTTGCAGATAGCTCTTACTCATGCCCCTGTCTTCATACATCCCAACTTTATCAAAATAATTACTGTTTACTGATGCTAACAATGTTGTAGTTGGAGCTATATTATCCCAACATGTCCAAACTTTTCGGGCCATCCCATCGCTTACTACAGCAAGCCTTTAACCAAAGCTGAATTGAACTATAGTTTAACTAACCAAAAAGCCTGGAAGTTTTGCTAGACATCTTCTATTTTTGCTTCTATTTATAATGGTTCATTTCATTATAACCACAATCATGCCTCATTGCAAAAGTTCCTGAAAATAAAAGCCTGATGAGCGTGTCACAATGGTCTCTAAAGCTCCATAAATATGATTTCCCTATAGCCCATCGCCCAGGGCCAATACATCAAGATGTAAATGTCTGTCTGTGTTACCTATTATAATCCTAACTAAACCAATGAATAAATGACTCTACAATCATCTAAGCCACACTCAACTACTGAAATATGATTCCCTCACAATCTAAAAAAAGCTTGAAAAATTTTGGCAAAAATCCAAAACCAGGATGCAACATTTATAAGTAAGTTTAAAACCTGTGATTGCCATATATTTGAACCTCTGCACAAATGGATGTTATTTAAGAAGAATATCTGAAAGTTTATCACTGAAGAATTGGGAAAAATATCAATGTTTTAAAGCCCAATGCTACTGTAAGAGGATGCTCCCCTCAAATCATAACGTGCTTGAGTCTTTCTTTGTGTGTAAGAGCCAAGTTGGTCCTACTCCTTTTCCCCAACATACAGTGGTTTCTCATACTAAAAGTTTTCATATGGTAAGTATCAATGTTGAGGGACCTCTACTATGAGCCTCTATTGGACATCAATTTCTCATACAAGCCGTCAATCATATAATAAAATGTATTGCAGTTGTATCCTTTCCTCAGCTTTGGCAAAAGTTGCCGTACATTCCTATATAATTGTAACATCACCCAACATGTGGGTCCTACCATAATCCTCTCTAATAATGGTCAAAATTTCCAGACCTTGCTAGTGAAAAATTAACTAAATTAATGGGGAACAATCGAGTGTTTTGTACCCTTACCATCCTGAAATTAAAGGGGTGGTAGAGCGGGTAAATGCTACATTAACCTCAACCCTTCAGAAATTGGCCTCAACTGATCCTCTACATTGGACACAATACTTACCCAGTGCAATTATAGCCTACCAGATTATCTACTATCATATTACTAAAATGTCTCCTCTCAATCCTTATATAGAAGGAAAGCCCAATTGGCTTCTAAATTGCAGTCCATGGTATACTAATCCTCCCATGAAGCTCTTGAATCTATTATAAGATTTACCACTAATGCTTTCTTTTAGCTTCAGGTTTTTTCTTCAGAAAACAGTCTGCTACCACTTCCAGAGAGACAACACAGTTTAATAAGAAACATGACCACCTGCATACATTTTAGCCTGGAGACTTGGTCTTTTTTTACCATCATTGGCCAGATGGATGAGACCAAAAATTGGACTCCAATTGGTCAGTCACTAAAAAATTCATTTATAAAAGTGGAAACAAACACTCAATTGTTGAGTTTTCACAGGAAACTGTGGTAGACTAAGTATAATTGATACCTACAACCTTTTACCCCCTGCGCCAAGATCTAGAACTGGGCTTTGTCAGAGTTCCAGGTTAATTCAAACATATGGCTAATATCATTGTTGGGGATCAACCCTAAACTAGAAGTTTAAATACCTATAATGGTGGGATTAAACCCAGTCTAAAGGGTTTCCCAATAATGTTGCAAGGGATTATACCCTGAACCACAGAATTATATCCATCTATCATTTAAGCCCTACCTCAGTTTAGGCGATCAAATGCTTCGATAAAAAAAGTAAATTGATGCTGCAGAAACCTAAAGAGTAATTCATTATAGATCTTGTCTCAGAGTCGCTTGACAATTATCCCTAAATTTTAATCCTCAATTTCCTCTAGGTATTGCAACTGCTTAAATAAACTGTATTTTCTCTTTACTGAAAACTTATTCAGCTATTAATGTTATATAGCATAATATATGTATATTTATAGATTAAGGAGTATTTTCTTTAGTTGTATACTTCTTTCTAAGTAAATTAAAATTCTTATGCCTGGGTGTTTGAAAGACTCACACAAATTCAAGGACAGTTGGATAAAATCCCCATCCTGAATACAATTATGTCTTCTACAAATATCTAATTTAAAGTTAGTTTTTAAATCATATAAAAAACAGCTCCAAATCAATTACTAAGTGATAGCTCAAAGGTATGCTACATTGAATAGCAAGGATACTTTAAAAGTTAAAATTAAACTATTGTATCTCTATGTATAGTATCTTAGTTTTTATATTATTTTTGCTCAATGAAATAATCCATTTTGATTCATGTGTTAGATAGAACTATAAAATAAAGAATTAAGTTTTGTAGTTGAGCAAAATAAGAATAAATTAAGGAATAAGAACCAATTTAGTAAAATCATATTAAAACTTTATTTTTACTAATAATCAGGTATTTTATTGGCTTTTTAATAGACTTAGTACAAGAAAAGAAAGAGTGCCCCATAGATCGGTGTATCCCCCTTTAGGTTGGGACCACCTAGTGTTAAAAAAAGAAAGAGTGCCCCATTGGTAGAGAATAGACTCAATGACCATTTTCTCTTTAGTTTGATACCTGTAGATGAACTTTGGGTATTGGACGCTTTTGACTTTGCTGGTGTTGTGCATCAATGCCCTAAACCAAAATAGCAAATATCAAGGCGATCCATGGAGTTTTCTGGCCAATCAAAAACGCTGCACATAAAGATTTAAAGGATTTATACCGCTTTTCCGTTGATTTCAATATTTCTATCAACTGGTGCAGTATCATCCCCAGGCTGGCCCCCCTCTAATAAATAGGTACCTAATACATGTATTTCGTAAGCTATATTAGTAATTTTTTGTTATAAGGTATACCTCTATCAAAAAGTTAATATTAAAACCACTTACCAAAAATATAAAACAACTTAAATAAGCTATATAAGCATAAAGTTTATAACAAGCTAAAAGGTTTACTAAATACTAATTTCATTATTATGTTAATAAACCAGTAAAATTTAACCTTTTACTATACATAGATTCTTTTAAAAAATATTCGAGGTGAGTCGACCTTGGGACAAATATATCACACCGAGAATTATCTAGCCAGTACAGGTTTCGAACTCGAAACCTACACTAGGATGGAAGCAGTTTTACCTGCCAGGCTAACCACCCTTTACATAGATTCTTTTGATAACTAGGATATATATTTGTTATTGTTAAGTGATAGATGTCATAAGATTTGGTTCCCGAAATAAAAAACGCTAATGCTCTGATACTTCAAGAATAAGATATATTAAGTAGCCTTTAATGTATTGTACTTTATGTGATTATTTTTTAATGTCTATTTATATTGCCTTAGTTCTCGCATATCATATCTTTATTTTGGACTAAGTTCTCATCTTAAGCTAATATCCTTTAGGTTTCTGACTAAAATTAGATATTGTTACTGGACTATGTCTCCTTAAGCCATTATTTAGATCTGTTTGACTTTGATAGCGCAGAAAGGATTCCAGTAATAAAAACCATTAAAAATTTATTTAGTCATTAATTCAGTCCTTGGCTATATAATTTCTTTTTTGAAAGTCAATCTTTTATTAATAGTTTTATAATTAAGAAAAACAGTAATTCTGACTAAAAATTTATTTTTAATGATTACTTAATTAATAAATATATTCTAATTTGTTAACTTTATTTGCAAAAAATTTAGCTGATGCACAATATTGTGATATGAATGTTGAAAAGGTCACTGCATGCTGCTCCCACCTGGGGTAGTGGCGCGCCGCCTCCTGGTGTTTTTCTGCATCTGCCAAAGCTCGCTTAACTGGCTCTGCAAGACCCCTAATCCCTCTGGTCACTTTATTCCCCTTGGTACCTAGACCGCCACATTACACTCCCAGTCAGTGCTTGAAGCCCACTAGTGCTCCCCTAGAGCAACCTGTGCTTCAGCCTTTAGTTGAGTATAGAAAAACACCCCCTATGAAAGCACAGCCATCATTATGGTGGCTAAGTCAGTTTTCATGCCTTCCAGTATTATCAGTTTTGCTACTTTTATTGGTATTCTGACCATAGCTTTTCTAGTGAACGCCAAGTCATGGTTGCAACAACAATGCCTTTTTAATTTTATAAATACTCCTATCCCCACATTTACACTTGTCTGCTGCAGATGTCATTCTGGTAGTCCAGTTTTCAGGCTTGCACAACCATCTTCCCTAAACACTCTGCCAGGAGCTCCTCGTAGGGTTGGCTGATTACAGTGAAGATACCATCATCCAGTTTGTGATATTAATGGTTCAACCACCTTTCAGGGTCTCATAACTATGATGATCTGCCCCTTCCTTCGTCACTCAGTTTTGCTATCCCCCTCACAACATAATCCACTCCAACTCCTATCCAGTCATTTTGGTCCCGCATTGATAACAGCTGCACTATCTGCACTGTAATCACCAAACTTGACCACCTAAAGCACAAGTGCCCTTCCCTCACCACCGCTTTATCCTCTTGCCTGCCGCTGATCTATTGGGATTATTTTATTGAGTTTTATCCTCCCTTTCCTCCTTCAAACACTACAGGAGAAGTTCTTTATGCAGCACTCAATTTCAAAAAATTTTATAGACCTTTTTAGGAGCAAATCGCTGCTCAGGCACCAATTAAATTGCTTTTAAATTCTTTTCTAATCAACCA
The DNA here is from genome assembly GCA_022478985.1 of Massospora cicadina. Classification (NCBI taxonomy): domain Eukaryota; kingdom Fungi; phylum Entomophthoromycota; class Entomophthoromycetes; order Entomophthorales; family Entomophthoraceae; genus Massospora; species Massospora cicadina. The sequence goes on along the minus strand of JAKSZP010010636.1, from coordinate 110,880 downwards.
ACCAGGCTCAAAGTCAATAAGATAGTGTTGCTGACCACTATTTACCAATCACCAATATATTCAAATATCTTGAGTGGGTGTAAGACGCTGATCAACCCTTATTCCATTACATCAACTATGATTTGTGAGACTTTTTAAACGCCACCCAAGATCACTCTTCAGTGCCATTTCTGCTCTCACAAGGGCTTCCCTATTGCAAGTCCTACCATCAAATTGTCAGAAAAAACCACTGCCCCACCAACAGCCCTATCTGCCAAGCACTCCATGTGGACATGAACAAATTGTCAAAAAATACCTGTCCTACTTTCTCAGACAAATTCCCTGAAGAGGTCAGAGACAAATTTAAGGGCTTATGTTTTCTACATGCTCATATTCCGACTCTTACAAGTTCTTGATGTTTTATCCATTTTACCCAAAGCCACCAAAAGTTAATATTTTAAGTGTGCTGGAGCTGATGAGATACGTTGAGCTCAGCTTGCCAACTAATTCAAGGCGCTGCACATAGCGTGCAACCTCAAAAAAAAAAAACTTAAAATATCTATCTTCCAACTTTTAACCCATTATGCGTGCCCCAACACTTATTATGGTAAACTCTCACATTTGCTTAGGTCCATGCAAGATAAATAACCCCCAACCCCCTCTGACATGGCCGCTTAGTCTAGATGCCAAAAAACCATTTATGGAGTTTATCAACTCAGTTTACTTGGCACCTGCATATAAAGGTGTGTGGTCTCCCACTTTCTAGAAAAACACTAGCACTAAAGATAAATCTTTAAAAATTATATTGATAGCCTCGTTATATTGTTTCACTTCTTGTAGTTCACGTATATATGTCAAGTTAATTAATGGTATCAAGATTTGAAATTGGATGTTGAGCCTGCTATCTGAGCACTTATGATCTTATATTCTTTGTTTTATAGCTTTTTTAACTAAGTGAAAATTCCATCTATTAGATTACTATATACTCTCTGTGCCATAAGCACCTTTTAATACCCAGTTGTAAGAATATAAAGCAGGTTGTATGCTTACAGGTGCTTTTAATCCTGGCTTTCAACAATATTTTGCTGAAGAGGTTACTCTTCAACTGCGGTAATTACTACCAGGGGTTTTTAAAGTAATTGGATAAAATATAAAACCCTTGAAAATTGATAAAAAGTTATATTTTTATAATATTTTTACTAGTGTTGGCGAGGGGATAAAAAGCAAACCCTCTTATTAAGCTAATGTTAGTATTTAAATGTTGAGACTTGAAGTTTGAGTTTCTTAGTATTGTCCAAATTAGGGAATATTGGGATTTGACCTATTAGATCGGTCAAGACTTACCTCACTTTGGCAGAATGGCTAAGGGAAAGTTGATTGTAGGTATGACATATCTGTGAGGCAACAATTTCATGTATCTTACCCAATCATTGGACAAGAAAGTATTTTCACCTTGTAGTACCCCTTCCAACCTTATAAAAGAGGCTGGTCTCCACGGTGTTTTTGTACTAAATTAGCTGTAACATGGGGAGGGACCTCAAAATGGCTCACCGGATTTGGCCAATGATTTGGTGCAATCTGACTGTCCAAACTCATGGTTTTTGCCCGAGTATTAATAGAAGTGTTACCCCAATTTAAGGGGTTCCACAGGGATTTGACCAGGGTCTTTAGGCCAATTATGTCTTTATTTTGAACCAGATTGCTCTTAATACAAAATCAGACAGGTAATTGTATGGCACCAGTTATTCAGAACTAATGTCATAAAATTTCTAATTTTGTATAAACAGAACAATGAGAGCTTAGCAATTTATAAGATATGAAGAACCCTTTATCTGATAAAGTTTTTGATTTTTTGACAAGTTTTAAGATTTCATAATTACAATATTTTAATATCTTTGTAAAATTAATCCAATGCTTTTTATATAAATTTTGAAACTTAATATCTGAGAATTCTCTTTCATTTTAAAATTTGTTTATTCACATATTTAAATCATAAAAAATATTTTGCGTAACATTCATATTTCACTATACTTTAAGCATATTTTGAAATAGTAACTTTTGAAAGTCCAGCTTGGTTAACTTCACCGTGGAACATATCCTCCAAGTTTTAATTTTCTTTAGTTTTAGACATAAAAAATATAAAGCCTTTTTCTTGCATTTTTTGTTTCTGGAATATCTTGTTTCATGAGCCCTGTTGGTGCTATCATTATGCGCCATCCAGGGTACTTTTATATAAAAGTTTAGATTATAGAGGAGGGCAGAATCCCCTATTCCTGTTTTTCTTACTTGTAACCATTCATCACTGCATGCGTGCCTTAGTAGTTCAGGTACCCCACGCATTATTCTGTGTTTACTTATAAGTTTGGATCTTTGCTTGACATAATCCTTAAACTGCTTGGCATAATTTATACATACAATTAGTCATTGGAATGCTTTAGGCAGACTACTCTATCTATAAGGTATCTTTAGCATTATTAAATTATATTTGAAAGGACTTGTAATCTTAAACAGACCATTATATGCTTAAACAGCCATTTAGCCATAACCCTGAATAACGTTCCATCGTGTATCCAAAAGTATAAAGCGTTTTTCTAAAAGATTGGGAAACTATATTTAGGAGGATCATTAGAATGAAGCAAGTACTATAGTACTAGATATATTTTTTATATCTATACTAATTCCACCAGCCAGTTTGCAACTTTTCTTTGCTATGTTCCCTCTACCAAGAGCGACTTTACATATCCCAGGAACTTTATCCCAGGATAAAAAATTACTTCCATTGAAGCCTTCTTGGTGGCTAAATTCTTTTGGCCGCCCTCTAATGCTAAATTCACTTTATTGGGGTGATGTTTAGTGAGGCCTAGCCATAATTTTCTATTATTCTCAATATTACAATCTTAATTCAGTCTAGTTTTTCTGATTTGGGGTAGTTTGTATTTTTGGTATCTGGATGGAGTATATTTTTACTCGTGCTGTTCTTATATGGGCTAATAATTAATTAGCAAGTTAAGGGATGGCTTAGAGGGGCTCTAAGGAGAGGATATAAATTTAATCCCACGTCAAAAAACCCCTATAGTAAAGATTCTTTGATTTAGTGGTTGTAACTTGCTCAGAAGAATTTTAATTTGACTGATGCAGTAAAGGTAGTATCTAAAAATCATTATGACATGTGATTTCTTAATATTTTATGTTTTGAGTTCAAATTAAATAGTATTGAGTTCCTATACTTACCGTAAGTTTAGAGGGATGTCCCCTCTGTGTGAACTAGGAGATTTTCCCATTTTTCTAAAAAAAGGGTCCAATGAGGGCAGTTTTACCTCTCATCACCCAGGGTGACATTGCCATGTAGTAGATGAGCGCTGGGTAACAGCGCTCCCTCTGAGTAATCCTCCCCCAGTTCCTGCGCTTGACTCTGCCAAATAAATTCATCAAATTGGGGAATTCTGCACAGAAACTATTGGTAACTGTCTTCTTCATGAGCTGGAGGAACTTCATAAAATTGATGACTTCAAATCCCCAGAATTGAAGCCAAAATATCCAAAGTCTATGGGAATAAAGCCTGACAGGTGAGAAACTAATAGTCAGAAAGGGACAAGTAACAAATTCTTAGTTGAAATTGCTGATGGCATTGAGCCATTGAGCAGTATGGTTGCCAACGCCAAACTCCCCTCAAAATCATCAGGGACCATCCCTGAAAGGTGAGTATCACCACTGAATACTGTTGCCAATAGTTTAGAACCCACCTTTAAGAAATTGTGATGTGTTCAATAGTACCCATTTAGCCAAATTAATGCTTCAGCAACTGTGCATGGGTAGGTTGGCCATCCTAAACTCATTTCTGACCCATTGGGACTGCCCCAATGTGGGGTGGCCCTGAGGGATTCCCGTTGCCCACTAGGCTAGTTGCCATCATGCTAACTGACATAAGCGCAGTAAAGCCTTGGGTCAGGCATTTGCGGCCAAACAGATAGCAATTCAGCCTTCTACCAAATCCTTGGATGTGGTTCAGATTAGAATAATTTCCCCCTTCCTCAAAAATTCGCTGGGTTAGGTCAAAAACTGAGGGCCCCAATCCTGTTGCTTTGACAGGCTGACCCAAATTAAACATTATTTAATCAGTCACATTGCACTGAGGTTATGTTGGTCAATTTTTTAATTTTTACTTTCAATAAATTTACCTGCTAGTACCCAAATTTTTATTTTACTTTAATTATTTTTGTCAAATTCCTGATAGCACTAACTTGGTGGCCCGTTGACCCCTATACTGGATGGGCTATACCAGTTTTGTTTGTAACAATTGCTCCCACCATAGTCAACTAGATCCATTGTGCAAGAAATCCTAAGAAATTTAATCCCGTTGTTAAAGCTATCCGCTACCAGGATACTAGAATCCTGTGCCTCACATATCTCACCTACAAGCAAGTATATTCCCCCTTGTCTCTGTTTTGGTGATGACCCCTTCCATTAAAAATCCTGAAGCATTTAATCCTATAGTGCAACCCCCTGCAGTAAGGCCGCAGGGTCTGGGGTTGCATCTGTTTGGTTCAATGCTAATTCCTTTTTCACAATCATAGCATTTTAATGAGCCATTGTTGCCCAGCTTCCTGAACCATACAACGTCATTTGTGCGGCAATGCTACTGGCATTTTGGCTTGCTTCTTGGGTGCTTTTGCATCCTGAGTGGCAGGGCAGTCTAAACTTCTTATGCCATTTTTTGACATAATTGACCAACCATTGTTTCCTGACTTTCCGCCTTTCTCTTTGAGTTGGAAGCCGCAGTGGTTGCCCTTTGTAGAAACCCAGCCAATATCTACCCACTGGTGCTTATTACCTGCTGGATTCCACAAAAGTTTGTTTTAAAAAAAATATAAAGCACTAATAAAACTCTTTTTTTATATATTCTAATATTATTGTTATAAAGGTGAGAAACGACCCCCTTGAATCTGACCATTCAGTATTTAAAGTATTTCAAGGGTCAAGGGGAATTTTAGGATATGTTCGGAATATCTTATACTAGTCCAAATTAGGAACAATGGGGAATAGCATATAAACTCTGGATACTCACTTCATGTTTTTGGAACAATGAAAATGGAATTATGATTGGCCAAGACATACCCATGAGGTAACAAATTTATGAACTTTAGCCAATCCCCTTTCAAGAAATTTAGTTCACTTTGGGGGACTCCCGCCAAGCCTATAAAAGGGGGTCCCCACATAGGTGCTTTGAAGGACTTAGTTGTGGCTGGGGGAGTACCTTCCAATGGTCGCCCCAAAGTCTGTCGCATTATTGGGATAATCTGACCATTCAATTTTAGGTTTATTGCCTATGCAGGATTCTAAATGGTGTTACCCCAATTTATGAGGTTCCACCAAGAAGCGACCAGGGTCTTTTGGTCAATTAATACATTGTTATTATTATTACTAAAATCGCTTTTTGTTTCATCGCAAACTTGTAAATGGCCAACATTTCCTTGTTTTGGCTAATTTTGACCCAGGATATTCTTCCTTTGCAGCTGAGAGGGCAAATGTCTGACACTCTTTATCAAATGAACGTGCAGTCAGTAGTTTGTCTACTGCTGTTTGTTTGGTCAGTCGCCAATTTTTTTGTGAGTAGCAATCAAAATGCTTTGGAGAAACTTCTCCATGGTAGCAGAGCCCCATGGCCAGCTACTCTTCCCTCACTTATGCTCAAGAAGGGAATCTGAGTGTCCCCTCCAAAGATATTGCTAATCAAGTCTTGACGCCCTTACTGAGGTTCAAATATGCTCTTCCATTGCCCTGAATAGTGCCGCTTCACTATTCAACGCCCAACAAGGTGTTGCCCTTTTGGGTGCATTAGAAAGGGAAGCCAGTTGTGGGTGTGAGGACTTCTGCATTCCACTGCACATGTTGGGATTCTACCTCACTTGTTGCAGCAGTATCAGCAGCTTTCAAACCCCCTGTTTCACATTCAGACCGTTTATTTTAATCACTTTCCTTTATGGCTGAAGCCCTAGCTTGCCTCTTTAAACATACCTTTCGTGAACAGGCTACCACAATTTAGTTATCAAATGATATGCTCCAAGAAATTTTTAAAGAGCGTTGGATTATGCCTCTGCTCATCACAAAGTTTGGTTTACCCCTATGGGATCAATGGAAAAAATGTGTAAGGCTGTGACCTCCATCAATGCCTACCTTCGCCATGCTCTCCGCCTTCAAGTGGGAAATTATATGATTGAGCTACCCAATAGCAATTTAGATTTTGTTCTTAACTTTGAATAGTATTGGTACTGGCCCAAGAGTCAGACAATTCCCCCACGCACAAGTCAAATTATCCTGATTCAACTGTTAATCAGTCAGTAAAAGCTCATATTGAAGAATCTGTTTCCCAAACCCTTACTCTTCCCAACTTTGGGACAAATATACCACACCGAGAATTTTTCTTGCCAGTACAGATTTGAACTTAAAACCTGCACTAGGTGGAAGCAGTTTTAACTGCCAGGCTAACCACCCTTACTCTTCCCAACTTCACTCCCAAAAAGGACCATGAACTTCCCCCTGATTTACTAGCTATCCCTTCAATTACAGCAGAGACAACTGAATCTGTTAATAAACAAAACTTCACCTATTTTTGTTGCCCATGAAGATTAATATTAGAGCTCACCACATATCCTTTATGGTCTTATCGGATAATGGACCAGAAGTTAATTTTACAAGTGTAGAGCTAGCCCACCAGTTGGAGCTTGACCTGAACTTGGGTCCTATGATGAAGATTGCTTTATCATCCTCCCAGCCCTCATACCTAGACCAACGGACATAACTTTATTTTGGTTCACCAATTTAGCTTTTGAGATCAATTTTACACAATGCCAAAATTTTTGTTTTCAGTAATTTTGGGGGTAGGTTGGTGGCACTGACAACATGTTAGAATTCATTTGGAGTCTAATATGTTGTCATTTGCTAATGATCAGACGGAGATGGAGTTTCCTTTAGTAGATAAACTTATTAAAATTCAAGGCCGCAGTTACATCACTAGCCTCATTTCCCCTGTGGGCCTTCTGTAATTCCAGGGGAACGTCCCCTTTGCATAGATCGGGCGATTTTCTCATTTCCAAACAAGAAGGGTAAAAAGAGGGTGGCTATACCCCTCATCACCCAGGGCGATCTCGCCCACATGGTAGATGAGTGCTGGGTAATAGCACTCCATATTAAAATTCCTCCCCCAGTACCTGCGCTCACCTCAGCCAATCTTGTCCACCAAATTGAGGAAATATGCGCCAAGATTATCAAATCAATGTTGGAAGGTCTGAAACCAATGGGAATAAAACCCAAGAATAGGGAACACAGCTTTGGAAAAAGATTGTAAGAGAATTATTGACCGTAATTGCAGATGATATTGAGCCTTCAAGTGATATGATTGCCATTGCTACATCCCCTTCAAAATCATCAGGGATTGTCACCAATAAATCAAAACATCTAGTTCAAGAATTGGGAGTTGCACCCAAAGCCACTCTTTTGGCCGAACAAACGCCCCAGTGACCAGGCACAGGCGAGTTGGCCATCCTGAACCCATTTCCAACCAATTGGGAACTTACCTATGTGGGGTGGCCCTGGGAATTCCCATTGCTTTTTGGGCCAAATGCCTTCACGCCAACTGATGTAAACACAGTTGAGCATCAGTACAGGCATTTTTGGACAAACCAATAGTGACTCAGCCTACAACCAAATACTTTGATGTCAGTTTAATTGAAATTATCTGCCCCTCTCCTGAAAATTCGCCTGGTTAAGTCAAAATGTGGGACCTGACCCCTGCTTTGACCTATTACCAATCAAACACTATTTAATCAGTTGCATTGAACTGAGAAAATTGTTGGTCAATTTTCTTTATCTTTCCAACAAAAACCCTTTACTCAATTCAAGTTCTTATGATTAAGACCAAACCACCTTTTCCGCCGGTATTCCAACAACCCTTAGGGGTTAAGACCATGTTCATCTGGTATTTTGCTAGGTGTCTATTCAAGATTATGGCTCATGGGTACTTAATGGCATAACTCCTTTCTAGTTCAATAACCGTCATACCAGCAGTGCCACTGGCATTTGGGTTTGCCGTTTGGGTGCTTTGGCACTTGAACTGGCAGGACGGTCTAAAAACAACTTGCTGTTTGCCTGACACCTTCCATCAGATTTCCCTGAGGCATTATTGGGCTACTGAAGTATTTTCAATTCTGAGAGGTAGTACCATCTCCCCCTCATACTAAATTCGATTTATTGTTTAGAACAATGGTACAGGTGGTTAATATTAACTGCCCTTTGTACCCACATTCAGTGGAAGAGGAGGCTGCTCTTAATCCTTGGTTGATGAAATGCTTAAGAAAGGGTGTTTTTAAAGACATCTCCAGTTGATTCTCCCATCATTTTTAAGAAGTCTGATGGTTCCCTTCGTCCCTGTGTGGATTATGGTCACCTGAATAAAATTCACAGTTCATTTTCCCTATCCTTTGCCCTGGAGCAAACTATAAGTCAATAATTTGCTAAGTTGCATGTGTTCACTAAGCTTGACCTTGTTAGTGCCTTTAACAAAATTCAGGTGAAGGAAGGTCAGGAATGACTTAACACTATCTGAATGAAGAGGGTTATTTTTTAATTTTGAGTAATGCCCTTCAGGTTGAAGTATGAACCGGCCACATTTCAAAGAATGATCATTAGTGTGCATGGTAATCTCCTATTCCCTTGCACAGTTGCATACAATGATGATAATTTTTCACTCCCTGACTCCTAAACAACATGCAAAAGACTTGGAAGCGGTAGTGGCTTCCCTGCACAAGGTGGGCCTGTTCTTCAAGCCTTAAAAATGAGAGTTTTATAGGGAGGAGATTACCTTTTTGGGCAATCTTGTCTTAAAAGATGGGTAAGCTATTACCCTAAAAAGTTGGATGCCATCCGCAAATGGACAATTTCAACAGGCCAAAAACAACTTAGAAGCTTTTTGGGAACTATCATTTTTATAAACAAAACTTTCCCAGAGCTTTTTCCAGTTAGTATCTCCTCTTTACTCACTCACGGGTAAGAATGTTCCCTTTCATTAAACTCTTGAGCGCCAGCAGGAATTTGAGTCAATAAAAGATGGTTTCTTATTACCCCCATCTTAAAACATGTGGACCCTTCCAAATCCTATATCATTGCATATGATGCATCATCTGTTGCAGTTGGGGCCTTTTGCTTCAGGAGCACAATGGTTTGGAACATACGGTTGCAATTTTTCCCACAAATTCTTCTCTACTGAACAATCTTGACCCATCTACAATAATGAGTTGGCATTTGTAGCATGGGCTTTGACTCATTAACAGAATTTGCTACAAGGCGTTATGCATGAGATAACAGTGCGTATGGATCACCAAGTCATTTTGTATTTTCATAATCAACAGAATTTGGCACACAGGGAAGCTCGCCACTACCAGGATTTATGTAGTTTTAACTTCAAATACAATTCCAGGAAAGGGACATTAAACATGCTTCCTGATTTTCTTAGTCATACCCTGCTCATTGCCTCATGGACTCAGATAAAGCAGACCTGGTCACCGTGATTCACACTACCCAAATCTTATCCATTATACCTCATGTGGTCTCGTCAGTGGACTTAGCTCCTGATGCGCCTCTTATTTCACAGTTTTTAGCAGCTCTATGACCTGTCCTTAAGGAGTGGAGATATTGGAACAATTGTCCAATCAGCTCATAAGTATTCCCTATATTCCTTTGTGGAGGGTCTTATTTATTTTTTTCATGGGTGTGGGTTCCTCCTCTTTTATGAGCCAAAGTGTTTTGGGCTCATCATGACCCCTCACAATTGGTCATCTGGGTATTAAAAATGTTTTGATTTATTTAAGCAGACTTATAATTGGGTGGGCTTGTCAAAAGAAGTACTGTCCTGGATCGCCAATTGTGTTACCTGCACATAGACCAAGTCTGATCAATCAGGAAAGAATGGTCTCCTTCACCCTTTACAACAAGCGGAGGGTCCCTGGACATCAGTGTCCGTGGATTTTATTGTCAAACTTCCCTGTTATAATGGGTTTACTGCAGTGATGGTGGTGGTCGATCAAAGAATAAAATTTGGCCTATTTATCCCATGCTCTTCTGCAATTTCATCAGAAAAAACTTCCCGTCTCTTAATGCGCCATGTGTTTTCTATGTTTGGTCTACCATAGGAGATTATCAATGACTGTGGTCACCAGTTTACAGCGCAGTTCTTGAATGAGCTTTTATCCATTTTAAAAATTACACCCTGTCATTCCACAGCATATCATCCACAGTCTGATGGACAAACTGAGCGGTTAATCTAATCTTGAAACAGCACTTACGCTTCTATGCTGTGTCCATGAGAGATACTTGGGCCAATGATTCTCCTTTCATTCAATTTGCTTATAACAATGAGTCATGTATCTATGGTGATTTCCCCTATGAAGAAACTTTGAGGTATAACACCTCGTTTTTGGTTAGTAATTGTCTACGTCCAGAGTTCCTAGCTGCCGCGGATCATGTAGAGCACATTTAATCTAATCAGTTCTTGGTGCAGGAGCATCTCACTAAGGCAATTGTAACCACAAGCGTTTTGCAGATTGGAAGTGGCTTCCTGGCCATGATATTGTGATGGGTTCATATGACATGCTTGATATGCATCATTTGAGGATACAGTTACCCTCCCAGAAGTTTACAAGCAAGCGTTTGGGTCCCCACTTGGTAAAGGATGATTTAGTAATGTGCTTTCCGGTTAAGTTTTCCATCTCACTGGAAACAACATCAATCTTATACAAATCTCAGCTGTTACTGTTAAAGGGGACTATCTCCTTGGGTCCTGAGCAAATATTGATTGAGGATGTGGAGGAGGCCGAAGTGGAGAGCATTTTACCATTCCACAAATCTCAGAGGCAGTTAAATATCTTGTCACTTGGAAGGGTTATCCAGCCTATGAAAAATCTGGGTCAGGACCCATAATTGCACGAACTGCATGGAACTGGTCAAGGCGTTTCATGTGTCCCATCCTGATGCTCCCCAGTCTCCCCCCCCATAAAAGTATTAACTTTAATCGCAATCAAGTTGCCCAAGGCTTACAAAAATGTAGCTCTCACGCAATATGTAATGAGAGTGTCTATAATTCTCTTGTTCCCAGCGTGGTAGTGCATAGTGCACAGGGCCAACGACAGGGAACTAGTCATTAGTACAAATGTTACTAGAGCCCAGCAGAGGGTGCTTGAGCTAGAATAACTTATGCAGTGATATTTATCAGTGGAAGAAGTAACTAAAAGGGAACCACACGGGACTCATAGGGGTAATGTATAGGCTCCCTAGGCTGGAGGGAACCTGGGAGACCCAATGGTGCGTGTGCAAATGAATTTAAAATAGATAAAAGTAAATGGTTAACATTGTGCAAGACCACAGTTTAAACTTTTCTTTCTCGTTGCAAACACTTTTGAAACCTATTCAATTCAAGACTAAATCTAGTTTAATAATCTCATAGAGGAGATTAGTCTGCACCCATGTCTGGGAGCAGTTGGGCAAGCAAGGCAAGAGGAGCAGGCGGAAGGCCCGCGGCCTCTAACATTCAAAAACGCCCAGGAGAATCCGGCGGAATAGAAAAAAAATCTAAAAAAACTGGCGGTCACAATTTCCCCAGAGATACTCGCGTGGCAAGCATGATACAACCAGTACATCAATACGCCACACTCCCAGCCACTTTCTTCGGTGGAATTCGGAGTCTGTGTGTATCTGGACATCCAAAAAATGGCCTTATGGGAAAAATTTTGTGAAGATGTACACAAAATTTTCCCAACTGCGGTGTACATTGCACCTCACTCCATGTCGCGCGGTTGGCTGGACCTAGGTTTCAAAAGCAAAATAGCAGCAGACAAGGGTGCAGTGGTGCGCATAGTGGTCAACCTCCCTGAAGGTCAACAGGTCATCGAAACTAAATGCACCAGAAGGACAAAATCAAACCAATTTTTCCTCACGTTTGACTTTTTGCCTACTACGGTAAAACATGACATTTTGGAGCAACACCTGAAAGATGGTCTCACCAAATATGGCGAAATATAATCTTTCAAAATGCAACACTTCATGCTGATGCCACACCTGTGCACCGGCAAAGCCATCGCAGTTCTGACCCCAACTGAGGAGATTGCGAAGGACCTAACCCAGATCCCGCACTCCACCTTTATTGACATCGCAGGGCATACCACCCACCCATTCTGGGTAACTGTGGACAGCGCGCCCCCATTTGCACCCACTGTGATGCGTTTGGCCATAAGGTGCATGCATGCCCCATCAAGGAGGGCGTCATATTCTAAGAGCACCCCTCAGCGGCCATGGCTAGCGGAGAGGCGCACTACAAATCAACCGCAAGCACCAAGGAGGCTTTCCCGTGGGGAGCACAAGGCTGCTACCTATTGGTAAAGCCCATCTCACCGCAGGAGCAGAAGAAGGCCAAGCAGGCCCATAGGGCTACAGCCAAGGAAGCGGCCAAGGCCAACACCATCCCACACTCACAACGCCAGGAGGACATGGAGACCTTTGCGGCAGAAGTGACTCAGGAATCCATCACCCATTCATTTTGGGAGGCCCATGCTGAGTGGGCCACTCAATCTGAGGATCTGATGGGAGATTCAATCTCACCCAATCGCTTCACCCAAGCTCTGGTTGAAACTGACTTGGGACCTATCCCAACTGAAAATTTTTTTTGCCCCACTCGTCGGTACACCAAACTTATCTGCACTGCAAAAAATTTGTCCAACATTGGGAAAACAAAAAGCGAAGGCCAAAGCCAATGCAACTCTTTCCACAAAAATTAACAAAAACCCCGATAGCGTTGCTGCTAACACCTGCACTGCTGTGAAAGCCCGTGGGGACCTGGAAGAGGCTGGTGGGCCCGGGGGCCCACCCCCTAGCACCTAAGGTGCGATGGGGGAAACCTTCACTCTAGGGATGCTGAATATCACCGGACTCAAGGCCTCCCTGTCCCAGGCTAGGAAACTGAGTTTTTTACAAAACAATTTACCCGTGGATATCCTGGCCATCCAGGAGTCCCACTGTCCACGAGGTTCTGAGGAAGCTTGGAAAACAATGCTCCTACCATCCCTATCCTTTCGGTCAAAGCACTGTGGGGTGCTAATTCAGAAAAATAATTTTTTCAAATTCACATCCTCAGAAACATTCCTAAATGGCTGAGTGCTTGTTGTCACCTTCTCATGGGCTGATGTTGCGCACACAATCATCAATATTTATGCCCCAAAAGGTGCACATGAGCATCGGGAATTTTTCTCATCAGTCAAATCCCTCCTGCTACCCCCTGATTCTTTCCTAGTTGGCGACATGAACTGTTGGCTAACCTCACCAATGGACCGGCGGCCACACTCACCCCACGCCCCACAGGGTCACGTAGAACTACGCGTTCTAAAAGCCACCCTTGAGTTAATGGTTGCGCTGCCGCAACATGCCCCACTGCTCAAAAACATGACGCATCCCCACATCCACAACAGCCAATTAAGGTCCATGACCCGCATTGACCTTATTCTAATGCCGGCGAAATTCCAACCCCACATCTCCCGCTTCAAAACAACGAAAATGGAATTCTCTGACCACCGACTGGTCTCAATAACATACCACTTACCCGTCACAGTTGCAAAGGCCCCACATTGGTGCAAAATCTGCCCCCTGAACTCGCGTCACCAGGATTTTCCACATGGGTGGAAGAGGCAACTTTGGCGAAATTGTTTGTTGCACCATTTTGCGCGGACCCCATTTCCACATGGGCAACTTTCAAAGAGGACACCATCCGCCAATATCACCATCTCTCCTCCAGATGCTCACAAGCCACATCAGCGGTTATCGTGCACACGCTGGTGGAATTGGCCCACTTGGAGTCCAACATTCCAGCCACAGGATAAAGCCCTGCATGGGGCCAGAAGTGGGCGGAGGCAGCTGCCCACCTCAACGCACTTGAAAGGCAACACAAACATCAGATTTGTGTCTAATACAGGGCCACACGCATCACTAAAGGCGACAAGTGCACCGCATACTTCTTCAAAAAATTTTTTGCACCACGCCAGAGCATGGCCTGCACACAGGTGCAAAGATTGGATAATTCCATTGCGGACACACTGGCCAAAGTGGCAATTGAAACGCAAAGATATTACTCTGAGTTATACTGAGCTGAACCAATTCAGCTGGCCAAAATGGCAGAATTTCTTGACCGAGCTCATATCTGCACCATTTTCTGATACCCAGAAATAATGAATTTAATTACTCCAAACAAATTATGGACAGCCATTTGCGGTGCGCCAAACTGAAAATGCCCAGGCCCAGATGGCATTCCATATGAGTTCTACAAAAAATATTTCAAATATATATCCCCATTGCTGCTAGCCTCACTCAACCAAAGCCTGTTGGAAATGCGCCTCCTACCAGGAGGACATGAGACCTTTACTGTCACACTCTTCAAGAAAGGGGATAAGCTTGACTTAGCCAACTGGTGCCCCATTTCTCTAACAAACACAGACACCAAAATTTTAACAAAAATCTTGGCTAACCGTTTAGGGACTGTAGCATCTGCCATCATCTCCCCAGAACAATTTGGTTTCATCCCCAGAAGGTCGATTTGGGATAACGTGCACTCTGTGGCTAATGTGTTTCAGTCCACAGCCTCTGGGGCACTTGTATTCTTGGACCAACAAAAGGCCTATGTTAGAGTAAACTGGGAATACCTTAGGGCCTGCCTCCATCAATTTCGCCTACCCCCCCGCTTCATAAACTGGGTGATGCTGCTCACGGAATCTGCGACAATGGCAGTGCGTGGCCCAGGCTTCCTAATGGAAGTAGTCCGCCCTCAAAGGGGCCTGCGACAAGGGGACCCTCTCAGCCCACTCATATATAACTTCAGCCTTGACCCACTACTGCGAAATGTGAATGCTCACCTCACTGGGGTCCATGTGCCAGGCCAAACCCCAGTCAAGATGATGGCATTTGCAGATGATTGTGTGGTGGGGGTGTCTAATAACAAAGTGCACGCGCGCTTGAAGCCCTCATCCAGGAATATTCCTGGGTAAGCAACGCGACACTGAACGCCTCCAAAATTGAAATCATCCTCCTTGGTCGATTTCAAAACTGCTGGGCCCCAGCAAGTAGTTCCCAACCCAGCTCATCTGCTCGCCCACGTCCACGCCTTACTAACTCAACACACACCACTCCACTGGTGTCCCCTTTGTGCCACGTCCTACCATAGGACTGGTGCGCCATCTGGGCGTGTGGATGGAGGCAGGCGGATATGCGTCCGCAGTAATGGAGTGCCATATACTGGACAACGTGACGAAGCGAATCGCCTCTCTCAGAGCCCACCCTACTACCCTCACTGGCAGAGTTGTTCTTACCAACCCTATGCTCCTATCCAAAGTCTGGTTCGGAGCCCACGCCATCCCCTTCTCCCCAAGCTTCTTCAAATCCCTGTATGCTTTGCTGCAAGGATGGCTTTGGTCAGGCCACCCTCCACCAGTATGGCTAGAGGTCATGTTTGGCCCTCATCATCAAGGTGGCATGGGCCTGCTTGACTTCAAAGCCCATGCTGCCAAGATCCTGGGCACCTGGATCGTGGTCGTCACCGCTCCTACACTCCCATCCCAACACTGGTCCTGTGCGGCCCAATCCAACTTCTCCCGAGCCTTGGGCCTCAACAATCCATCAAACCCCCACTCCCTGATGAAATACCTCGCATCACACACATCGGCCACAGGTCCTCACGGGACTAAAACCCACTACAAACGAATCCTACTCTCCATGCGAAGCGCAGAGTGGAGAATTCGTATTAGTGGACATACAACCCGAAGAGGCCGCCACTCTCCTCAGTTCACACAAGAGGTACAGGGGCTACCCATCCATGATGGCGTGATCACCATTCGACCCCAAGTCCTATCCAGGGTGGACTACCTGGACATGATGGACATCCCTTATTCCACTTAGACCCAAAAGACTATCTGGAAATACGCACACCATCCTCTGTTGCAGCCTCAAGTCCGCTCCCATGTGTGGCGCTGCCTGAGGCGTGTGTATCGTACAGCTGAGCGCTCTAATGCTTTACACTCATCATGTGTCGTGTGTGGCCAATATGGAACGCTGTTTCACCGCCTGGAGAAGTGCCCCACCTCTAAAGTGATATGGCGCGAAGTTCAACGTCTGCTGGGCCAGGATCAAATGCATCCCTTCAGTCTGTCAAGAGATATGTTTGCTTCATCAATGGCCTCCCCCTTCCACCCTCCCTCCATGCTCTGGTGGTTGCAATCGCCATGTGGACTATCCACACGATTGTCTTGGATGCCATCGCTGGCTCCATCCCCACTCTCCCAGAAGCTGTCCACAGATTCCAGTCTCATTTGGTGGACCACTTTCAAGCGTGGATGTTTGGATATCTCCCACCGTGTCACCAACAGCTGGTCTCCTCCTGGTTCCCAGTCTGGTTCATCATATCAGACCCCTTCCTTCACACGTGCTCAATAGTGGCTACGGCCCCTTCACACGTTCCCTCCCCCTCCCCATAAGTGGCGTTCCCGCTGGCAACAAGAGATAGCATCGCTTCTCTGGGGTGCCCCCCTGTTACTAAGTTTATTTTTCATGAGTCATATTCAAAAGTGTCCATCCCATGGTCGGCCTTCCCCGCAATAAAAAACATTGTGCAAGACCTCCTCAAAGAAGTCTGCGCACAGGAACATCCAAGATAACATGAATTTTAAAACGGTGTATTAATTAAGGGTTTACTAATAGGGAAGTTGACCAACAGAAGAGATTGGTCTCAACTTGAGGAATTTAAGGGATTTTGGGAAAACAATTAATTGAAGGAAGTGGATCTAAGTCGAGGAGCACCAGTAAACTCACACTTCCATTGGGCAATATACTGTACTTGGTAATTGACCAAACTTGGGTAATTGAATGTAAGAGCAGAAAACCCAAGCTGGTAATTTTAAAAACTGAATGGATTTCAAGACCCCATTCACATAAAAAACTGAAGTGAGCCGTTTTGTTTATTACAAAGCTAGTTTGTTTTAACACATCTACTGTTATACAGGGCTAAACTTCTCTTGCATCCTTAGGACCAGCCTGGGCATACTTCGCCTTATCCCAGAGTTGATCTATGATATGCTTGAGGTCAGAAATTCCTGCTAACTTCACCTTCTTGGCCTCCTGATATGCTGCTTTGTCCTTAAGGTTGGTGCCAATTATGATGTCATTATTCAACCATAACATTACCCTCCTTCTTTAAGGGCTCAACTCCCCTCTAGGGGCTTTCACCAGGGAAAAGTTCTTGCGGGCAGGGGCTAACTTCATTGTGGCAACGGTTTGCTTTGACTAAGATCTGGCGGCCTGGGGAAAATGCTTATGGAAAGCATTGATCAGGTCTTGGGCATGTGCACAGTTGCACACTGGTATCCAACTGTTTTTATGCTGCATCAAATCCCTTACAGGATACCAGGTAATCAAGTCTTCATTTTACTCTGCGGAGGCTACTCTTTCCTCCGCCTCCCACTCTGGCACCCCATCCACGAGATAGGCCTCAGGAGTCTCTGGTGGGGGCCCTCAAACAACGTCAATTTGCTCTCATAATGACAGAAAAGATCCGAATTTTAGAGGGAAGATCCAACTGATATGAGGCATGGCCCACCTTTCTAACCACGCGGTAAGGCCAATCCTCTTTGGTCCCAGCTTTTTCCATGGCTGCTTGGTAGGTAAGTTAGAGCTAAGCAACACAATATCCCCTTCTTTGTACGCTGGACCCACTTGTCGCTTACCATCAGCGTTCTCCTTATATACTTGCATTGCCGCCTCCAAACTTTTGTAAACTCCCTGGTGTACTTTCTTGATAGTCTTGGCAAATTCCACCACATCTTCCACTTTAGATCCACAGCTGGGCTCAATGTTGAAGGCGGGGTTAAAACAATGGCTGGAAAAAGGAGAGAGGCATCCAATTGAATAATGCAAAGTGTTGTAGCTAAACTGGGCCATAGGAAGGTGAGGAACCCAATATGTATGATCTGCAGCGGTGTAACACCGCAGAAACTGTTCTGAGCACTGGTTCACTCATTTGGTTTGCCCATCTGATTGAGGATGATAGGCAGTTGAATGGCTGGTGCGAATCTGAAGAGTCTTATAAAACTCTTCCCAAAAGACAAAAGTAAAGTGGGGTCCCCAATCACTAATAATTTTTTGGGGAACCCCATGAAGCGAAAACACATGAGTGACAAAGAAGCTAGCCATCTCAGCTGCGGTTATTGTTGTTATGCAAGGAATAAAGTGGGCGAACTTTGTAAAACGATCCAACACCACCATGATGGCATCATAACCATCAGAACCAGGTAATTCCACAATGAAATACACCATTAAGGAAATCCAGGGCCCTTTCAGCATTCTGAACTGGTACTAACAACCCACTAAGGGTTGTCAATTTGGTTTAATTTGATTGCAGATCAGGCGCTCCTTACAATACCGTCCCACATGAGAAGGCATGCCCTTCCAATTGTAAGTGCGTTGTATCAACTCCAAGGTCTTTGCTTTCCCAGAATGACCAACGGTGATTCCGTCATGATGTTCCCAGATGATTTTCAGGCGAAGTGGTCCAGCAGGAACCCATAGGTGCCCCTGAAACCACACCATCTCATCCTTTACATGATAACCCCTGGTAATGTCCTCTTGATTAAAAGCGCTCTTGGAAAGAACCATAGTATATTCGGCTGATAACAACTGAGAAAGGACTACATTACTGAACATAAAGTATTCCTCCACATTTTCCAGAAGAGCGAGCGCTAGCTTGTTGGCCGGGGAAGAGGAAAGTTAAGGCACAATCTTAACTGGCAGAATCATCAAATGGGTGTTATGAACCTCTACCTCATTTGTATCAGGAGCTAATGCAAGATTGCGGCTCAAAGCATTCTCCAACCCATTATCCTTGCCTTTGGTGAACTCATAAGAAAATGAAAACTGGGCAAGGGTCTCATGCCAAGGGTCTGTCATAGGGTCAAGGCATGAGTTGCGCGGTATCACAGCAAGGCTCAGCGGTCTGTATGTATGCATAAGGGTTGCAATGAGCCATGCAAGTGATGATGGCAATAAGTCAGCGCCTCCACCACTGCTAGTAACTCTTTGTCATAAACAGCAAAATTCAACGCAGGCAAAGACATTTACTGAGAAAATATCCCACTGGATGCTCTATCACAACTTCGCCTACTTGTAACAAGGAAACCGCTATGGCGAAGTTGGAGGCATC
Source organism: Massospora cicadina (assembly GCA_022478985.1). Lineage (NCBI taxonomy): Eukaryota > Fungi > Entomophthoromycota > Entomophthoromycetes > Entomophthorales > Entomophthoraceae > Massospora > Massospora cicadina. Next base: position 91,628 of record JAKSZP010010636.1, on the reverse strand, counting down.
AGTAGATACAATAAACTCTTTTTAAGGTTCTACATGCCTAAGGACAGACGTGGACAACAAGGTGCACTTTACTGCTTGGAAAGCATCCTCCAAAACAGGGGACCACTGAAGCACTTTTGCACTACTGGCCATATAATAGGGCGTGCCACCTCAGAAAAATTGGCGTGAACTTCTTGATGAACATAATGTCCCCTAAAACTCCTCATTTTCTTGCTAAAGTGGGGGTGAGCCACTAATGGATTGCCTTCTCCTTGTCTGGAGTTATCATATGTCCATGGTCAAACATGACATTGGCCAGAAAATTACCTAAGACTTAAAAATTCACATTAGCTGATCTTCAGCGTAAGGCGAGATGCCCTTAACCTCTCCGCCACTTGCTGAAGGTGTACTGCATGGGACTCATTATCAGGGGAAAACACCATAATATCATCCATGTAGGCTACAGAACATACTCTCATCAGGTTCCCCAAAGCTGCATAAATGTGGCGGTGAAAGATATCAGGGGCATTCTTTAGCCCAAAGGGCATGACCCAAAAATGGAAGATTCTTTTTATGGTTCAGAATGCAATTAACCACTTCAGACCCTTCTTAAACCGAATCTGATTGAACGCATTGAGGCAATTCAGTTTGGAGAAGACTTTAGCCTTCTCTAAATAGCGCGTAATCTGAGAATCTAAAGAGGTGGGATGTTGGTCGTTGCAGTAACATTGTTTAGGTTCCAATAATCTAAACAAGGACATAAAGGTCCATCGCTTTCTTCACAAAAAGAAGTTGAGAGCATACTGGCGAGTTACGCTGAAAAATTGTGCCTTCGGCTAACTGCTTTTTAACCCACACATCTTAAGCCTCTTCCTCTTGAACAGTCAATGGGTAATTGGGGGAAGATATAAGCACTAGATCAACAGTGAGCTTAAACTCGTAATTAAACTATGAATTATCATGTAGGGAGTTAGCTATTGCCGCATCAAACAAAGATTTCAACCCCTCCAAACAGTAAGGTAGGTGAACTTCCACAGAGGGTTTCAGCAACGGAGCAAGACTGAGAGGGTGAATATTGGGCCAGTAGGGAAAATCGCCCTAAAAGTTGGCTTCAGACAAAGGAACAACCAACTTGTGACCATTCTTTAAAGTTAAGGATAAAGTATTTTTTAAGATAGTCCTGACATCAAACTTTCTCCACCATTCTACCCTTAAAATGATGGGGTGCAAGAGGTTTTTGATAGCTTGGAGTGGTTACGAAAAAATAGGTGCCAACTTGATAGTCCACTAACCCCCTGATTTTCAGCGTTGAAATACCTTGAGAAGCCCCTCCTCTAGCCATACCACCTGGTACGTAACTCAGCTCAAGGTAGTCGTCTAAGTTTGGTCCATAAAATTCTCAGAAGCTCCAGTATCGACCAAAATAGTGGTTCTGATGTTCCCTAAAGAGGATAAAGGGTAGCAGTCATTATAAAATAACCTGAATGAACTTTATTTAAATCAGCAAACGCCAACACTTTACCACCAAACTCTGCTTCAGGTATGTACGCACCACCAGGGTTCATTGTTGCATCAAAAAATGGAGAGAGATAGTTTAACACTCTTACTACTGAGGGCACATATCGCTCCATATTTTTTAAATTTTTAAATTTTTTAAATTTATATTTGAGGTACGCTGACCAGGGGATAGACATTACTGATACAAAACATAATAAGCAAACCAAAAACACAAACCAAAAGCCCTAAATGTGTGGCGAGACACCAAATCAAAAAGGAAAATTAACCAACCAGGTGTAGCAGTAGTGAACCGCTTATCCCACCATGGCAGAGGGTGAGGGGGTCAGGCGGATTATAAATTTCATCTTCACCATTGAAGGGGCTGATCAAAGCCAAGAGCAAGGGGTTTGGGGCATCAGCAGGATGTGGGTTGAGGTAAAAAAGATAATTTTTATTATCTTTAATAACAATCTGGACCTGGAGCAAAGCCTCCAGGAGTTCAGCAACATGGTGTTCAGCTTTTATGCATACATCAGGAAGCTGGGTGAAGTTCATAATATTAGCTCTGGTGATACGTGTGGTGGGGGAAAATTCTGCCAGTGCAGCCACATGCTCTACAGCAGAGGTGGCAGTTTCATGTAATTTTTCGATTTCCATTCTTGCATCTATAGTGAATTCAGCTGAGAATTTGGTTAATTGTAGCCCTTCTTTGAATTCAGCAACCAAGAGTGCCACAGCTGCTCAGAGATGGCGACTATCAGGAGAGGCCACTGCAACCTCAGTAAGTTGATGGTCGATCAAGAATGGGGTATCAGTGGGTTTAGGATATATTTTTGGACAGGAATGGGGCATCAAAGTCTGAAGGCTAATATGGTTTTAAATTTATTGAAAAGTACGGAGGTGGGATAATATCCCAAAATTCAGTTATTTCATCTAATAAGTCCCATGGATTTTGGTTGATTAGGATTGAGTCAGAGAGACGTGGCTGTGGTTGGGTAACTTTTGGGGTGGGAAATTGGTTGGTTTGAATTTGGTTCTAAACCTGCACTCAATAGGGTATAAGTTGAAAAATTGGCTGGCTTGGGCTTTGGTCACAAATGTTTGCTGATTTCTAAATGGTCAGCTGGAGGGGGTGGGGGTAGCCAAAATCCCCACTCAAATGCTGCTTGTGTGTGTCAGACATTTACCTTTGCAGCCTAAAAATAAGAATGCTGTAGGTTGAGTTCCACTGAAAAAGGGAAATGTCGACCATTTTCAATTTTACAAGTTAAGAGTTCATTTATTAAAAAAAGTAAGAAAATTGAGGGAATCAGCCAAAAGTCCCTGGCCAATTCTTGGAAGAACCCCATTAATCGTGGAAACACTAGTTTGAAACCTGTATGGGCACTAGCAGTAAAATTGGCTGGTCAGATTACTTTGACCTCACCTTGGACCTCAGGGTACCATTGGAGGGCACTCCCTCCATCACCCCAAAGTCCTACAACACACCTACGCGGGGACCCCCCTTTTTTATAGGCTTGGTGGGGGTCTCCCAAGGTGCAAGAAATTTCGCAGGCGGTGATTGGCTCAAGTACATAAAATAGTTACCTCATGGGTACGTTCTAGCCAATAAAAATTACTCTTCTTTTGTTCTGATGCTATGAAGCAAGTTCCCATGTTGTGATACACTCTTCCTGCATATTTCTTAATTCAGGTTAGGGTCAGCAATTCTGAACATATTCCTGAATTCACCTCATTACTTGGAATTACTTTATAAACTAGATAGTCAGAGGTCAAGGATCATCATTTTTCCCTTTATTGTGCGCTTAATAAATATCATAAAAATTCAATTTTTACTAACACTTTTTATTTAAATCTTTATATTAAGAAATTTGTAGAAACTAGCTTGTGGAATGCACCAGCGAGCATAATTAAGCCAGTTTCACACCGTGTGGCCTCACATGTGAGCATGATGTGTTTCCATTTTAAAACTGTGGTGACAGGCCTGTTTAGAGTGGTCCAACTCATGGCAGAGAGGGCAAACTGTGTGGCCATCATCAGTGCGAGCCCAAAAGAAGTGATCCGGTGCAGATGGCTATAGGCACGTGGTGAGATGTGCTGGCTATGGTTGGCTAGTGGGGGGTAATGGTGTCCATTGCCTGTGGTGCCACTAATCATTCAGAACCTCTCAGGACATGGAAGTGGAGGATGAGGTCTGTGCTATATTTAGACAGCCCTGTCATCAATTCTTCATAGAGTGTTTAAGGGGGAAGGTGGGAAGGAAGGTTTGCAAAGATTACCATAAATGTGGTATCACTGGGGAGGCGTGTATAGGTGGTGAAAATGGTAGTGTTTTTATAAAATGATGGCGTAGCTGCTGCAGTGTCTGCGTCTTCTTCAGTGGGAAAGCTTATATCAAAATAGCCCTTGTAAGGGAGGAAGTCAATAAACCCAGCTGGTACTAACGTGGCCATTACCAGCTCAATTATTGCTTTGTCAGCATATGGTAAGAAAAGACCATATTTGACATGGAGGCAAAAGTGAATATTGGATTAGGGTAGGGCAAGTGAGTGGGGGCAGGTTGGGTGGACTCGTGCTAAGTGTACTAATAAGTCCCTTGGAGGGACAAATCAGCCTGATGTATTAGGTGGGCAGGATGAGCCTGTACATACACGTTTTTCTACTGGGCATAAAACGCTAGCAGGGAGAGTGCCACTGCCCCACACTGGGGCAGCAGGTGGCAGATCCGCTGACATAAATGAATATATGTGATGTGGTGTAGGTGGTGATGGAAAATTAATGGTTGCTTTTAATAATAATATGCTCAAAAGTGATGTAGATTGAAAGCAAAAAATACCTCCATATCTTCAGCAACTGCATAAACGTTTCTATATATTAGTTAAAACTCCTTCTCCACCTCCTGGGTTTGGTGGATCATGGTAGGGGACAAGAGGGGGTCCTCAGGGATAATTTCATATAATGAAATGGAGTCTGAATTTAAGCCATATGGTAAGAGACATGGTTCTATAGTATATGTGGAAAAGTCATTAAAAAATGCATTTTGGGTCATGAATAATCCTAACCCCAATTTGATGACAAGTTGTGCAACTTTGTCCAAGGCCAACACCACCAGGCCCTTTGTCTATAAACCCCACCTGAACTGTTTGAATGTGGTGTAAAAGGAAAAAGATTTTCTTGTGTTGATTTTATTGTATTTTGGTGTAAAGTAGGGGAATCATGACTCTCAGATCGTAAAGTGACCATCACTCCAAGTACAGGCAAGAAGGGTGAGTACCTTACTTTTGGAGTTAGTGAGAATAATGCTGGACTGGTTTAACCCTCAGACAAATGCAAAAACAGTGGCGAACCCCACCACGGCCATGGCCACCATCTGGCACACACCGTTTGCACTTCAGAAAAGTCCCACATGTAAAAAGCTCATGAATTTAAAGTTTAGGCGTTGGTCAACTAATTAAAGGAGAGTGTATATAACTCTCCTGTTCCCAGCGTGGTAGTGCATAGTGCATAGGGCCAACGACAGGGAACTATTAATTAGTACAAATGTTACTAGAGCCCAGCAGAAGGTGCTTGAGCTAGAATAACTTATGTAGTGAAATTTTATCAGTGAAAGAAGTAACTAAAAGGGAGCCACACGGGGCTCATAGGGGTAATGTATAATCGCCCTTGGTTGGAGGGAGCCTAAGAGACCCAATGGTGCATGTGCAGATAAATTTAAAATAGATAAAAGTAAATGGTTAACGTTGTGCAAGACCTCCTCAAAGAAGTCTGCGCACAGGAACGTCCAAGATAACATGAATTTTATAAAAAGGCGTATTAATTAAGGGTTTACTAATAGGGAAGTTGACCAACGGAAGAGATTGGTCTCAACTTGAGGAATTTAAGGGATTTTGTGAAAACAATCAATTGAAGGAAGTGGATCTAAGTCGAGGAGCACCAATAAACTCACACTTCCATTGGGCAATATACTGTACTTGGTAATTGACCAAACTTGGGTAATTGAATGTAAGAGAAGACAACCCAAGCTGAAAATTTCAAAAACTGAATGGGTTTCAAAACCCCATGCACATAAAAAACTGAAGTGAGCCGTTTTGTTTATTACAAAGCTAGTTTGTTTTAACACATCTACTGTTGTACAGGGCTAAACTTCTCTTGCATCCTTAGGACCGGCCTGAGCATACTTTGCCTTAGCCCAGCGTTGATCTATGGTATGCTTGAGGTCAGGGAGGTTTTCCAACTTCACCTTTTGGCCTCCTGACATACTGCTTTGTCATTAACGTTAGTCCCAATTATTATATCATTATTTGACCATGACACAGTTTCCAGTGGTCGCACCCCTCCTTTGGCAAAAGGAAAGGGTAATGTAAGTCTAGGGGTTTGTCCCCTCTGCGTGGATCAGGCAATTTTACCATTTCCTCAATATAAAGGGTCCAATGAGGGCGGCTTTACCCCTCAATACCCAGGGTGACCTCGCCATTGTGGTAGACAAGTGCTGGGTAGCAGCACTGTCTCTGAATATTCTCCCAAACCTGCACTTGCCTCCACTAAATTGGTTCATCAAATAGAGGAAATCTGCACAGAAATCATTGGTAACTGTCTTCCTCACGAGCTGGAGGGTCTTCATAAAACCAATGTACTAAATCCTCAGAATCTTAGCCAAATGTCTAAAATTTACAGGAATAAAGACTTATAGGTGAGAAAGTAATAGTCAGAAGGGGACAAGTAACAAATTCTTATTTCAATTTGCTGATGGCATTGAGCAGTATGTTGCTAATGCCAATCTTCCCCCAAAATTGTGGGGGACTATCCACAATGGGCAGTTATCATCATCAGGCGATGTTGTTGATAATAGTTTAAAACCTCATTTAAAAAATTTGAATTAGTGTTTGATGATACCAATTTGCTGAACAAATGCTCCAGCAATGGGACACAGGCAGTTTGGCCATCCCAAAACCATTTCTGACCCGTTGGGACTTCCCCTATATGGGGTAACCCTAGGGGATTCCCATTGCCCATTAGGCCAGACACTGTCACGCTAACTGATGTAAACTCATCAAAACCTCATGTCAGGCGTTTGCAGATGAACAAATAGCAACTCAGCCTACCAACAAGTCCTTTGATGTCAGTTCAGATTTAATCATCTCCCCCTCCCTCAAAAATTCGCTGGATTAGGTCGAAATATGAGAACCATGATCCCATTTTTCTGACAAGCTGACCCAAATCAAACATTAGTCAATCATTCATGTTGCATTGAGGACATTGTTTGTCAATTTCTTAATTTTTACTTTCAATAAAGTTCCCCGCTAGCCCCAAATTTTAATTTTACTTCAATTCTTGGCAAAGTCCCAATGGCACTAACTTGGTGTCCCGTCCGCCCCTATACTGAATAAGCTATACCAGTTTTGTAACAATTGCTCCCAACATAGTCAACTAGATTTATTGTGCAAGAAATTTCTGCAAATTTAATCCCATTGTTGAAGCTACCTGCTAACAGGATATTGGAATCCTGTGGGCTCACATATCTCACCTTCAACCAAAAATCCGCCCCCTTGTCTCTGCTTTGGTGATGACCCCTTCCATTGAAAATCCTGAAGCAGTTACCCAGTAGTGCAACCCCCTGAAGTAAGGCACGCAGGGTCTGGGATTGCATCTGTTTTATTCATTGCCAATTTACTTTTCATGATCGCCATAAATTAATGAGCCATTTTTGCCCAGCTTCCTGAACCATCAATTTCATTTGAGCAGCAATGACACTGGCTTTCTGGCTTGCTTTCTGGGTGCTTTTGAATCCCAACTGGCAGGACAGTCTAAATTTCTTATGCTAGTTTTCCTGAAACTTACCTTGGAGGTCCAGCTCACATGCAGTACATTAAAGCACCAATAGTTACTTTGATGTGATAAGGATCAGGCTGGGCAACCCCACTGTTAAATATTTTATTGTAAAGTTGTTACAATTTAGCTATATACTTTTTTATATAAGTTAACTCTTACAATATTATAAATTTTTAGGTTTTTTAACTTTTTTAAATTTATTTTATATGAGGTGGGCTGACCTGGGGACAATGCTGCACCAATGAAGGGAAGTGAAGAAAATGGGAAGGGATAAAAAAACACAAGGAAACCTCCATGCATGGCGTATGATAGGCCTGGAACTCCATGGACCACCTTTGCTATTTGCAATCTCAGTTTGGGGCATTGGTGCGCAAAACTAACACTTTCATAATCTTCACCTATCCAAATTTTATTACCAGGATTGAACTTGTAGATGCAGTGGTAGAGGGTCCATATACTACCAATGGGGTAACCTCCCCTTATCTCTCTTATAATATTTCTATCTATAATCTCATCCACTTATCATGTATTAAAGACCAGATTAAAAAGAAGCCTACCATACCCAATGTTGGAAATTAACCAGATGGACTCCTCCCAATAATATCAGAATTAGGGGTGTCAGTTAGTTTTGTGATTGCCAGCTAATATTAGGTCAATATTATTTAATGTTATAAAAATGATAATTGTTTGGGTTTGAAAAATTCTTAAACAGCGCCAACTCCAAATTCATGGGTGATTGTATGAGTTTCTGGTGGAAAGCCGATGTATTTGTATCAATTATCTGACAATGATTTTGCTGACTTGAATCAAATTTCGGCAAAATCATATCTCTGCGCCAAATGCCAAAAACAAATGTGGTATTTTACAGCGGAAAGCTGAAGTATCATTATCAATTGTCTAATTATGAAATTCTCTGCCTATTTCAAAGTACCAGAAAATTATGCTGAGGATGCTTAAAGTTATATTTGATAATAGTAATTTATATACAGCTTACTGTCAACTTGAGATGAGGATGAGTCAATCTAATATTTGGTGATTGGGATGAGTAGAACGGGAGGGAATCGCTACCATAGATGACTGCAATTGGTTGATGTTCCAGATTGGATGGCTGAAGGGTTTTCATAGGCGCAGTAGCCTATAGTATATATAGTTGCTCTTCCCTTCAAATAAAGATCTCTCTTTCATCCATATTATTTTAGTTGTTAAAAGTTAGTCTACAAAATAGGAGAAGATAGATCTGGAGATCACCAAAAAAGGCGTGGGGTGACATGCCTGGCTTGGCTGACGCTGCCAGCTCCCATATCTACTCCCTATGAGGAACCAGAGGAATCTGGCCAACTGGCCACCAACAATGATGTGCTGACTAGCCATCATCCCTGCGGTGTGCAGCGAGGAAGTGCCATAGCTGCCCAGGATGAGGGATGTGCTTGCCTGGGGCATGCCCAAATGTGTTGGCAGATGTTAGGAGGGTGGGGCAGCACAGGAGCGCTTGACCACCCAGGATGGGGGCTGAACTCACCAGGGCACATCAAAGACCCTGGGGCTAAGGCAAAGTCGTTGGTCTGCTGTGTTAGTGAGTTGGACGTGGACTTGTAGGGGGTTGGTATGCAATGTAGGCAAAACGGCAAGGGTCAGCCAGTCTCCGTACTGATTTTCCTAGCATACTATTGGAGCCCACTGTTTGAAAAGCGATTTTCTGACAACCAATATATAATAAAACCAATGACAAGTGAACTCTAAATAATTTTACAATAGTTATCGTCCAACTTTACCTTCTAATGTATATGTAGCAGCATATTATGGAGTATTTAAAATATTAAAAATTATAAACATATCATATTAAAATACATAACTTATAATATAAAAACTTTAAGCTACCTATATATATCTGCCTATCTAAGTTTTAAACATAATATAAAATATTATGTAAATCTTTACATTTAGGTCCTAATAGCACAAGAAGTATACATAAATAATAAAGCAAAAAAGTAACAGAGTTATAGTTAGATATAAAATTATAGAGGGCTTAAATTGGTTTTTATGCTTATATTTAGAATAGGTATCTTGATCATCAGATGAAATTTATTTTAGAAAGTGCTTTCTTAGCATAGTTAATTTATCTCGATTATATTGATATTCTCCTGCTTTTTTGCTTCTAAATTATATCATTTATTTATCATATAATCTAATAAAAATCTTTTATTTATTATGTCATTTTTAATTGTGTAACACTGATAAAACTTTAGAAAGTTAGATCAAAAAGATAATAGTATATAGCTAAAATTAAGTTTACATCATTTTGTTTTAATAGTTACTTATTAATAAAACTAATATATACGCGCTAATTGACTAACTTATAAAAAACTAATAGACATATAAAATGACTATTAAACATAATAATTCAATGTATTTTGGAGCTTTCAAAGTGTGCAGGGAGTAGCCACTTGAAACAACTTCTAGTAGAAAAGTTATGTATGATATGTGCAAGATGTATTGATTATCCATGTCCTTGCAAAAAGTCAGACTACTACTAGCAGTTATGCATAAAATAGAATTTTCACGCTTTATATGTGAATTTGGGAGTTAATTTTATAGTGCTTTATTTGATTTGATCTTTTTAGCATAGTGTTTTATATGAAAATTAAATTATACTGGTACTTTAAGCTCTTATATGTAAAATTAAGTTGTTCTAACATGGTTACTTGCTAAAATGGGGTACTGACTATGGAAACCAAGCTTTTAAAACTAAAATGAGTCCTGTTTGCAATATCCATGGTCAAGTTGTTTTATATCAATAATGTATTGATATTCACTAAAATACAAGTAGAACTTTATTTTAAAAGTATATTAGGTTAACACTTTTTAATGTTCTTGTTTACTAAAATAAATTATTTAATAGAAGTTTGAATGCAGTTTTTGTTGTGAAGGAATTGCGCCCATCCTGAGGAAAAAGATTTGTAAAAAAGCAGTATTGATAGAAAAAATAAAGGTATAACATAACTGGACCATCTAGTACTAAAAAGGTATAACATAACTAAAATTCAAAAGTATTATGTGAAGTGAGCAAAATAAGCTTTAGTAATAAGTACCTTTAAATTATACTGCTTCAAATGCTATGGTATATTTTGAAATGTAGTCAGCATTGGCTTTTTAGAAATCAAAAACAATAAATGAGAATTAAATCATATGACAAAATATAGATGGTGAAGGCTTAGATAACATCCTTAGTTTTAACAAAAGTTCCATAGTTTGTATTGATAGACTTTTATGAGCTTATAAACTCTTATGAGGAGTATTTCTTAAATTGTGGCTTAGATATATTCCCAACCATGGTGCAACCAGGTCACAGATCTTTTGTTGATAGACTTCTTTTATAAAGCCTTCTTTTTATTTTGTCAGTGGAGATGGTGCAGGTGGAAAATGGTGTTGCAGGAAAGCTGTAAATTACTATTCTCTAAAAATGAAATCACATAATCACAAATGCATCAAAAATAATCCCTTTTTATATTTAAAGAGTTTGGACAAGAATTTAGTTAAGCCTTAGTGAAACTGGTAAGTTTTGGGGGCAAAAAACCTGGTCTGAAATTTTAATGTGGTACAGCTGGTGAAATCTATAGCCAGTTCAATAGCATTCTAAATTCAAAAATATGATCATTAGACCTCAATAAAAAATCTTATTACTATGATTTATTAAAGCTGAACTTTTGTCATCTTAGTTTAGTGTAACTCTTTAAAATATGGTTAAAGTCACTTGTTGTTTTTGAATTTAAATTGATAAAAATGTCAAATTCAGTAGTATGTTCATATTTGGTAAAACTTTAGGAAAAGCAGATATAGTTTAATGCCTCTAGAAGTGGAACAGGTACTGAATTACAGGCGAGTTTAAATGTTGGACTCGTGTAGGATGTTTTTGCTTTTTGTCATCACTCAAGGGCCAACTTAAAAACTTATACCTGAGCGGCACTTAAAGTACACAAAGTGCTTAAGTAATATGTAATTTTGTTAAAAGTTTATTTAGGAAGTGAGTATCCCAGGCATGAGAGACAAAATCTATGATGCTTTAACTTAAAAGATGTCTTTGTGGGCCAAATAAATGGCTTGGATATATCCTAGGATGGTTTGTATTATGTAAGCTAGTAGTGAGAGTGAAGTGCATAGTTGTATATTTTGAGGTGTATAGTGGATGCCAATGTGTTTTTCAATAAGTTTTTGTAAAATTGATCACTATTTAATTGTTTAATTCTACAAGAAAATTTCCCATAAGTAATACTCAAAGAGCTTACCTTTCCTTAACAAGCACTTTTTGCAACTCAAAAACTAAAAAAGTTATATTGATAGTTTACACAACTGAGATAAGAGGAATATAAAATTGTACAAAAGTTTAGTAAATGTAGTGAAAGGCAATATACCTTTAATTGCATCTCTAAGATAAAAAACGCCCTGGGAATGGAAGAAGGAGTCAGAAAACAAGAAGTATTAAGTGGTGATGCTGCGTTAGTTTGTTAAGATTTCTAGAATGCAGTGTGCTATCCATGATATCAATTATTTACAGCCCCTTTCTTCAGTTGATAATAACTTATAACCTATCTGGAGTTGAATCAACAAAACTCTGAGAAAAAAATGGGGAAGCCCAAGCAAGGCTGTTTCCACATGCGGTGTATGTAACCAATCATACAATCCACTGTGGTTGGGTTGACCTCAGTTTTTAAAAAAAGGATTCTGCTTTTTCAGATAAAGAGCGCGTAGTGATTGGCCTTCCTGAAGTATATCAAGTATTCCAAACGAAGCACAATTTGGACCTAAATAAAAATTTTTGTATATCAAATTCAGATACTTAACTAACCCTAAGACTCGCAATTTTGTTGATACAGATTCTATGCAGGATTAATAAAGCCGCGGAGAAATTTAGCAACTTGAAGTTCAACATTCCAATCTTACTCCTTTCATAAGCTTCATAAAGGTTATCTAGTAATTAGCCCAAAATAGAGAAGTGGTGGTAAACTTATTAGAATCCCCATATTGCAGACTTTAAATTCTTGGAAGCTAAAAGGTCTAAAGTTTCCCATGTACCACAGAAAGCGCATTGCCTATCTGCAATCACTGTTAGTGTTTTGGGCACAAAGTACAATTTTCTCTGTATAAAATTCTAATAGCATAACACTTCTGTGATAAATAATTTAAGAAGATGATAGCAAATATACCTTAATTAATATGTATTATAAGCATTTATCTAGCATGTCAGGCCATTATATGATAGTTGAACCAAACTTTCTCATTGATGCAATAAGGACCAGAAAGCTCAATAGCAAGCTGCAGCTTAAAAGGTCATGGAATAGTCCTTTATCATACCATAATAGATTAAGAGGACACGTTGGAAAAGCAAAATAGGCCAATTAAACGCTACAGTTAGATATTGTTTTTAAAAATACAATTAGATTGATAATTCTCAAATTTCCAAAGAGTGGGGTAACTCAAACCTTATTCATAAAAATCATGCATTAATTGTGGGGTATATTGCGCAGTCAGACACAAATACCACATATTTTATTGAGTAATGTACCACAAAAGCACTCATTAGAGGATCTATACTTGAAGGTAAAAAATTTAAGTCATTAGCGGCATGGTTACTAAGCAAAGTTAAATATGTAAACACCCTTATAGTACTTGCATTAAATGCCAAAGGTGAGTGATGTGATAGGTCCAGAAGGCATTGTTAACAGCTCTTGAGGCGCGCTGGGCATTTCAATAAATCAGGGACGCTGAAAATTACAGTAATCAGGCAATACACAGCCTGGGCCAGAAAATTTAATTTCTCTTGAGATCCCTCTTTAAACATCATGGCTATACAGAAAACCCACTGTCTGAAAGAGGAAGAGTGAGCATAGACAAAAATGCTCCTCCTAACACAATCTTCTTAGTCACAACACTGTGGTGTTATAGTTTGAGAAAACCAAGATGTAAAAATTTTAAAATGTACACACAAAAAAAGGCTTTTACTAGCAGTTACATTTCATAGCTAAAAAAGTGCACATAATGGTCAGTATATATGCATCAAGTAGTGCACAAGATCGTTAAAATTTCTTATATAATATTACACTCCTTCTATAATTTTAACATTTTTATTGTTATACAAAAACTATTGAATTGATACAAAAACTTATCAATAGCAATTAAACAGAAATGGCCCCATAAGGACATGGTGAATTGTGCGTCCTGAAATCTACATTTGGCCTTTATGACAGTATACCAATGAATGTACTTCTCTTACCTACATGCTCTAACCCTCATGTACACAATGACCAACTAGTGTCTATGTCACGTATTAATCTCATACTTGCACCCTTAAATTATGACCCCCAAATTCCAAAATTTTAAACAAAGAATCTAATTTTTCATATCATAGGTTAGTTTTCTGTCCTTTTATCTACACCATGAAAACGCACAGGTACTTAACTGAAGTAAAATCTGTTTGGAGACAATTTCACACCTAAAGTTTTGAAGGCTACCTAAAGAAAAATCATAAATTTGGTGTAATTGATGGAGCATTTGTAATACACCTTTCTTCACTAGGGGAGTATAACAAAATGCTATGAGTTAAGTGCAATCATTGTTGTCATTTGGGAAGGTCATAAACACATTAATTCTTTTTGTGAAAGCAGTTTTTGCATCTCTTTGATTGTCATGGTGCTTTATGTGAACAGTGTGCTGCTGTAAATTTTACTCCTTCTTGGTTAAACGCTTCTGTAATTGTTGTTATGTTGAAAAAGCTCACAAGGGTAGTTTTATGGTCAAACTAAGGGTGAAAATGTTTTTCTCGTTTTAAAAAAGATGAAATGTCAATTAATGACAAACCTCATTCTGACATCTGTCAACTTCCAGAATTGACAAAGGTGCTGAAAAGTTCATATAATTGTGCTTAAAAGCTAATGATAAACTATAGATCAGACTAGTAGTTTATCTGAAATAACTTAGAGCTTAGTTCAGCGAATTTTTCTAAAATATTTGGGGATGATAAGGGTCACTTCAAAATTTATATCTTAAGTCCTGACTTAACAGCAAAAAGAGTATTGAGTTGAAACGCTCCATGCATTGAAATATCAGATCCAAAGGACCATCTAGTACTAAAAAAAGAAATATCAGATCCAAAATGACTTAAAAATTTTCCAAGGTAATTATTAGTGATAAGTTATTGTGTTATGTTTATGACCTTGAAACTAAACAACGTTCAAGCCAGTGGAAAATTTAAGTGTCGCCTTGACCAAAAAAGCTTGTCAAGTGAAATCAAGAATCAAAGAGATTTTCATCTGTTTTTTATTTGAGAGGGGAAGTTCACTATAAATTACTCCCACCAGGTCGTACTATAAATTACTCTTTCTTTTTGGAGGGTTTAAAAAGATTGCATAACAATGTGTACCAAAAAAAGCCCAATTTGTGGCAAAAAGGGACTGATTTTTCCACCATGACAATGCACCTGCTTACAAAGCCATTTCAGTGCATCAATTCTATAGCAAAAGACAACTTGACTCCCTTACCCAAGCCTATAGTAGCTTGACCTTTCTCCATGCGATTTCTTGTTTCCATAAAATGTGGGGCGTTGAGATCATGGGTGCATTACCACGGATCCCTTTGATAGTTATTGTCCAGTTGACCCAAAGCCCAAGGGCTTTATCACATACCTTTTGCTTTACCTTTGTTTAAAAAGTCTTGAAACCAGATACTATGTCTGGCGAGGAAATTCCAATAAATTAAAAATTTGCCTTAATATTAAGAAAAGAAGTAAAAAAGTTTTATTGGATTAATCTCAACAATTTAAGGGAAATAGGGGAGGTTTCTGGGAAAATCCAAATAGTCCAAGTTTAGATCTATAAAGCTAAACAAACTGGGGATTTGGTGGAAGCCCAATTATTTCAGTCAAATAAACTGAAATTGCTGCATGGAAGGGGTTGAACACTGAGATTAGATAGCTCTTAAGGAACCATTAGTCAATCGCATAGTTGGGGTTGATTTCCAACTTTGAGAGTCATTGAATTTTGTTGAGAATAACCCTGACAGAAGTTTGGGCTATATAAAGATCAGGATCAATTCCCATCAGCCAAAATATCTAAATCTTCTGTTTGGGTAGAAATCCTGACAAACCCCCTCTAGATCTTTGTGAAGGGGGAAAATAGATTGATAAAGTAACTATGTATGCAGTTTACAACTGTACCCTGAACAATCTCTAAGATTGAGTGTTCATCACTTATCTATATATGTCTTGGTAAGGCCCTGAACAGTTTGTTCCAGGTTTGGTATCACGGCCTTCATGATGGTGATAGTAGAATAGGACTAGGCTACCCAGTTGGAAGGTATCTAGAGGGAGTTGCTTATCATTAAAATAAGCCGTTTATTTACTGGTTGTAGTGGACAGATTTATTAGAAGCCAGGGCCTGAATTCTAATAATTCCATTTGCAATACTTCACATTGTGACTTCAGGGGCTTTGGGGGAGGCTTGGTCAAGGGTAGCCTATACTTTAGAAGGCAGATGGGGATTTCTTCTGTAAAACGCTTGGATTAATGACAGCTTAAATATTCAATGATAACTAATTTTATAGGCCAGAATTGCACTAGGAAAATATTGGGGCCAGTGAAGGGGGTCAGTCAAAACCTTTTTCCAATAGGTTGCAGTTGGAGTACCATTTTCCTCTCTACTATTCCATTGGTTGAGGAGGTGGGGCGTAAAAAATACGTGTGTGGTTCCCATCAGTTCAGCTAAATCTTTCACCAGCGTCAAGCGATATTTTGCCCATTATTGTAAAGAATGATGTTAGGGCATCCATGTTTGGTGATAATCCTATTATACAAAATTGTGGCGGAAACCTTTGCTGAAACTGAGGGTAGCGATAAGGCTTTGATCCACTTAGTTAGACGGTCCACGGCTAGTAGGAGGAACTGATGACTTTTAGAGGCTTGGGGGAGAGGTCCCACAACATCAATGCTAATAGTGTGGAATGGTTCACAGGGTGGAACCACTGGAAGTTGTGATTGTGTATTAGGTCCACCTTGGCTTTTAGATACCAGGCAGGACTCTAATACATCCTGGAGTGAAAAGAGCATTCCTTCCCAATAACATTGAGTTTTAAGCCAAAGGTAGGTTTTCCAAATTCCTGTGGCCAACTTTCTATTGTCCCTCTAATATGATGTCAGTTTGAGCTGAAGGTCGTACATAGGGCACCCAGTTTTAGACACAAGTTTACACAATAGGCCATTTTTGACTTGAGGATTTGCCGATATTTTTGTTAATACCTTTTGAAGGGTTGAGAATCCTTCCATAATTGTAGTTGGGTTATAGGATTGTAGATTCAATCTTCTTCAGGGTCCGTTATAGTTAATATGGGAAGCTGATGTAGGCAATCCACACTTGGTGGATAAGCCCTGGTCAGTGGATAATGGAAAAGTCGTAGTTTTGAAGTTTTAATACCCATCAGGCTAATCTCCCATTGAGGTTTCTATTTTTTGTAGCCATCGTAAGGAAGCTTGATCATTAATGATGATGAAAAGCTTCCCATATAGATAAGTTATAAATTTTAAATAGCCAGTAGGACCAACAAGCACTCACATTCAGTAATGATATACATGCGTTCAGCTTTGTATAAGGTCTTGCTATAGTAGGAGTTAGGATGGTCAAATAAGGTTTCATCATGTTGGGATAGTATAGCTCCAATGGCAATATCACTAGCATCAGTAAAGAGGAATAAGGTTTTCAAAATTTGGGTGAATAAGTAATGGAAAGTGGAAGAGATAGATGCGTATCAGATCAAAGTCTTGCTGTTGCTCTTCCTTACACTGTAAAGGTATCCCTTTCTTCAATAAATATACTAGAGGCTCGGAGGTGTCTGCAACGTGGGGGATAAATTGGTACTAATTTCCCACCATCCCTAAAAAAACTTTCGCGTCTTGTAGAGATTTAGGGGGTCATCTTACAATGGCTAAGAACTTGTCATCCATCAAGGATATTCTGGTTTTACTGACCTTATGGCACAAAAGACTCATCTCACTCTGAAAGAGCATTTTGATGGTAAAAGTTTTAGCAATGATTGCCATAACTACTGAAAGACTTGCGTGATAATCTAGATTTTTGGTAAATGTTCTTGAAAGAATGGAAATACAGTCAAGATAGTTTAGCACACGGGAGCGTTTAAATCGCCTAAGAGCCCTTCTATGGCGTGTTGGAAGGTAGCAAGGCGTTACACAACCATTATGGCATTCGAGTGGGCTCAAAAAGTCATTTACTTGTGATGAGAGCCCAATTTTTACAATCTTCTAGGGACAAATCTACTTTCCAGTACACACTGGTAAGATCCATAGCTGAGAAATAATAGGACCCTGAAATCAAGAATAAGGAATCATCTATATGCGGCAATGGATAGCTGTCTTTCCATGTGATAGAACTGAGGTGGTGATAATCCGTGACAACCCAGTGACAACCTTCCTTACTTCAAATTAAATAAGAGTGGGGAAGCCCATAGGTTTTAATAGGCACCAGTAAATTGGCCTCCAACAATTGCTGTAACTCTAAGGCCACTTAATCTTCCTCCACTTTGGTTTTTTTACAGCTGAGATTTGAATGTATGGTGAGTCTCAGTTTCAATTTAATAAAATACCCCGGAAAATTTCTGTTGGGACTGAGGGAATCTTAAAGCTGGTCATTAAAAGCTTGTTGGAGTGGACACTCAAGAGGAATATCTAACCTTAATAACAGTTTAAGAGGTCATAATAGTTAATATTTAAACTTACCACACTGGTTCAGTGGTCCCAAAAGCAAAAGAGTGAACTTTAAGAAGAGCCTAATTAAAGGTAAAGTGTAAAAGTTATTTTATTAGGTAAATAATTAGAACCTTAAATAGCGCCAAGAAAAGAAAGAATAATATAAGGGTTATAAGGAATATTCGGCATATACCCTGGATTGAATTGGAACTAGATTAGGAAATATTATCCAAAATCTTTTATAAGATAAATGGAAGTAGGCAATAGGTAAAGGTACTCATAAGTAAAGCAAAGGTAGATATAAGAGAATAAACTGAAATAGAGATTTATTCCATAAGGGAATCTTAATAGTTTTTAAAAGGTTTATCAGCCTAGATTATTGATTAGAGGAGCAATTTAATTATAATTTATCTCAAGTTTGGTCAATATTAATTAGATTTGGGCGAATCTAAGTAAATCAAAGTTAATTATAATTTTGGGCTTTAGGCCCAACAAAGCTTCAATTAGTAGATTATTTACAGTACATATAATTAAAGATTGCCTAAAATAAATAAGTTGGAAGCCCTCTTTTGAGGCTTTATTTAAGCTATTGATAATCCCAACAATTTCCCATAGTCAGTTGGTCCCAAGAAAAAGTATCGCCATACTCCTCAAGGAAGTCCTTGACATTCTGACGCTCAACTAGTGTGAGATTGTATCCAATTTAACTCTCAACTAGAGCTTTAATAGGTGGAAGATCTGATCCTAAATCTTGTAACAATCCAAAACAACTCACATCGGCAATATCCTCAATATCACATAATTTTGCATAAGCAATAGTGGCATTCTGAGATATTTGGATGTTTCAGTGGTTATTCTCTAATAGAATAGAGTAGACTTTCCATAGGTGGGATCTAAAATCCCCGGAAAGGTCAAAGCTTTCTTGATAAAAAGGGTTTGTGTGTCCACTAAGCTCCAAAGTTTAATTAGGAGAGGTGAGAATATGAATCCCCATATCCACAATAACTTGTGAGCCAAAGGGTATTTTTATAGGATGAGGGGTATACAGAGGGATCCCATCTTTGACACCCAAGGCCTCCAGGGTAAATTAGTTTTTCCCATAAGCCTTGGTATTCTTCCTTGTAAATAAAGGATGGCTTTTTGAGGAGGCATGTCCATTTTTATGCTCCTTTATTTCGATGGGGAGTTCAAATATTAATAGAATTTAATACCCTAGTAAGGATAGGTACTTTTCCTTATGGTTGATTATGAAATTATATCCAACATCAATTGGACCAAAATAAGCAACTCATAAGTATCATTTTTAGCGCAATGGCAGTGGCAGTAATTATTAGTTTCTGAATCAAAGGGGTAAGGCAGAATACGCTCCAATCACCTTAATAGACTGCCTACTTTCTGTACCATATTCAGATTTATAAATCAAGTCTGGAGCCATTTTTATCTGTTGGGAATTTAGAAGGAAATAACGTCAACTGGGGAACTGGTGTCAATTATCACCAGGACTTAAACCTTATGGACAACTACCTCAACTCAAACCACTGACAATCCGAACTGGGGGTTAACAGCTAGTAGACTTTCACAAATAAATTGCAGAAAAGCAAGGAAAGCATTCTGCGGCAGCCAAGCTCAGGGCTTTTCAATGCATTTAAACGTCTTATCTTCCAATAATTAGCTTTCTATAGAAGAGTTGTCTGCTAGAAGTTTTTGGGTAAATGACCAACATAAAAGTAAGAAAGCTGGAGATTTTTATTTGCTTAAATAGAAGAGGTTTATTAACTTCTGCAGGGGCACAAACACAAAACAATCTGACGTGCTGGTGATACAGCTAGAACTAGAACAAGGGTCTTGAGGCAATTAAAGTACATCAGCATAGGGAGCCTCTTGCATATACTGACTGATCTTTTGACGCCCTACATTGGAGTACGGAAAAAGGCCACAATGTGTTTGGTTCTCATGAAATGGGTGCATTATAATTCAGGGGTAGGCGATTTGGGGGTGTAACTGCTAGAAAGTGGGCCAAGGCTTACAATAAGGGGCCCAGTGGGTTTTAGTAAGTCAGACAGAATCTCCAAAATAGCTTCTTTGATATAGAGGATAGGCTTCAAGTTATACTTCACCGCTTTAAGATATATTAGAGCGTTATACATATTTTAAACGCTGAGAACAAAGCAGTGATAGCTTTTTCTAAAGCAGGACTTTGTCAAAGACCAACGTTTGTGCCTCAGTATAAAAATGGTGAGAGAATTTAGTGACAGTTTGTTTTTATTAAGGCTTATGACTTAAATTTTCTTTTGGATTAATAAATTTAGGTCACTTCCAAATTCTGAAGCAAGGCAGTCTTGGTGTCATTACAAGTCCAGCAATGCATTAGATGAGGTACCATAATGTCTTGAGCTATGCAACTAAGACGGTTTGTTAGGTGTTTGAGCCAATGGTTGTCAGTGGCTTCATCTATAGCACCTTTATAACTAAACAGGAAAGAGAAGATGCCCTCTTAATATGAGACAAACTTCTCTTTGCTCAACGGCTTGAACTTGCCACTGTGGGGGATTATTGTCAAATGACGTGGACTGACACCAGGGGACGTTTTCACCCAAGGAACAGATTTCTCTGTAAAGATTTATAAGGGTGGAGGGCTTCCACATTATTTTGTAAGGCGTTGATATCTTTTTTTAAATCCATCCAGTCATGAGCAGCGCAAAGGGCCAATTTGGTGGTGACAAGGGGGAAAACTTCCAAAATTGCTTTTAAGCTTGATAATTGCATCTCTAAGCTTGAGTTGTGTTCCTCAAGGGTGAGAATTCTTTGCTCCATTCCACTCATCATAGTGGGTAGTAGGGCCAAGAATATAAAGAATTCCTAATCTGAAGAGGTACTGACGCTGAATTTGTTCCTTTCCATTGTTGCTTTTATTTTTTGTTTTTATTTTTATGATTTTTCACCACAAACTCAGGGTAAACCTTTCAGGGAGCACCAGTTTTGTTGGATTCATGGGTGCATTACAACGGTTCCCTTTGATGAATCATTGGCCAGGTGACCCCAAAGCCTGAGTGTGTTATATAAATACCTTTTGCTTTTTGGTTAATATTTTTTAAATCAGATACTATGTTTGGTGAGGCAATTCCAATGACTTAAAATTTTGCCTTAAAATTGCAAACAGGAGAAAAAAGAAAGTTAAAAGCTTAATTGCAACATTATAATGGAAACTGGGAGTTGTCTTGGGGAAAATACAAACAGTTCAAGCTTAGATTTTTTAATTTAACAAATTGGGGATTTGGCAGCACCCAGTTCTTCAGTCAAATAAGCTGTGTTTGCTGTATGTATCAGGTCTGGTCCCTGAGATTAGGTAGCTCAGAGGGAGCATTAGTCGACCCCATAAATCAGGGTTGATTTGCAACTTCAAGAGACATTATATTTTCTCAGGGATTATCACAACAGAAGTCTGGGCTACATGTTTGGATTGGGATTGATTCCATCAGCCAATACATCCAAATCTACTATTCAGGTAAAAATCCTGACAAGCGGAATGAAAGGAAAATGCTTGTAAAAATTGAAGCAGTAAAGAAAAACGAGTCAGGAGCTGTTGTCAGACACAACAGATCAGTTTAGAAGGCTCTAAAAATAGAATTTAAGATTGGAAAAATGTATCAAATATAATGGAGAGTACCCTAAAGTGATAAGGCTGTTTTAAAATATTATAAACATATCCCTTAAAATTCTTTTATTGTGTACCCCCTCATTTTTCCTGGATAAATAATAACTCATAATACAGAAAATCAATCTTTTCTTTGTGCAGATTACTAACCAACTTTCAAATCTAAACAACATGAGTAAACTAAGTCAGACACTTTACATTTTAAAAACCCGTGCATATTCAGCTATCATCTGGTGCATTTTTGCAGAGGTGGACCATGTTTAATGGAACACTCCTTTAAGGATACTGCTCTGCATGGGACACAAGTGGGCAGAGGCATTGTCCAGCTTAAAGACACAGTTATGAGAAAAATAAAGTTAAAGTTAATTTCAACCTAGGGCAACAAACTTCTGGCAAGAAAAACATGCTCTACATGCTTTTTGCTGATCAACTCTTAGGAACCAAAATGATGTGTAAACTGGTTCAGAGACTAAATGATACAATTTCAGACAGACTGAAAGAGGTAATAACTGAAGTACACAGGTATTAACCCAGACTTTATTTATTAGTCTAGTCAAACCTGAATAAACCTCTAAGTTCTTTTTAGTGTAATTACTTACACTGCGAATGATAGAAAATTAATTAATATAATTATGTGGGGCTAGCTTTAGGAAGCTGTGCGCAGTGCACTATAAAGAAATTCTCAAGCCCAATAGTATTCACTAGTAATATTAAAAACTTATTTACAATATCAAACTTGTACTTTAACCTCCAGGAACAGATGTCACTTGGAAACAAATCTTTTACCTGGAGGCCAAAATTTTTTTGTGGTTACAAAAAAAGAATGGGGACTTTTCTTTCTCGTTGCAATCACTTTTGCAACCTATTCAATTCAAGTCTGAATCTAGTTTGATAATCTAACAGAGGAGATTAGTCTGCGCCCATATCAGGGAGCAGTTGGGCAAGTAAGGTAAGAGGAGCAGGTGGAAGGCCCACGGCCTCCAACAGTCAAAAACGCCCCGGAGAAACTGGCGGAATAGACAAAAATTTTAAAAAACTGACAGTCACTATTTCCCTGGAAATACTCACATGGCAAGCACGATGCAACCAGTACATCAACACGCCGCACTCCCAGCCACTTTTGCCGGTGGAATATGGAGTCCGCGTGTTTCTGGACATCCAACAAATGGCTTTATGGGAAAAATTTTGTGAAAATGTGCACACCTTTTTCCTGACTGCGGTGTATGTCACACCTCACTCCATGTTACGCGGTTGGCTGGACCTAGGTTTCAAAAACAAAGAGGCAGTAGATGAGGCTGCTGCGGTGCGCATAGTGGTCAACCTCCCCAAAGGGCAATGGGTCATCAAAACTAAATGCACCAGATGGACAAAATCAAACCAAATTTTCCTTACGTTTGACTTTTCGCCTACTACAGTAAAACGTGACATTTTGGAACAACACCTGAAAGATGGTCTCACCATATAAGGTGAAATGCAATCTTTCAAAATGCAACACTTCATGCTGATGCCACACCTGTGCACTGGCAAAGCCATTGCAGTTCTGACCCCAACTGAGAAGATCGCTTAGGACCTAACCTAGATCCCGCACTCCACTTTTATTAACATCAAAGGGCATACCACCCACCCATTCCAGGTGACCGTGGACAGCGCGCCCCCATCTGCACCCACTGTGATGCATTCGGCCATAAGGCGCATTCATGCCCCACCAAGGAGGGTGTCACATTCCAAGAGCACCCCTCGGCGGCCATGGCCAGCAGAGAGGCGCACTACAAACCAACCATAAACACAAAAGAGGCTTTCCCGTGGGGAGCACAAGGCTGCTACCTACTGGTAAAGTCCATCTCCCCACAAGAGTGGATGAAGGCCAAGCAGGCCCGCAGGGCTGTGGCCAAGGAAGCAGCCAAGGCCAACACCATCCCACACTCCCAATGCCAGGAGGACATCAAAACCTTTGCGGTGGAAGCAAATCAGGAATCCATCATCCAATCAGATGGGGAAGCCCATGCCAATTGGGACACCCAATCTGAGGATCTGATGGGGGATTCAATCTCACCCAATTATTGCAACCAAGCTCTGGTTGAAACCGACCTGGGGCAAATCTGACCAGAAAATTTTTTTCTTTGACCAGAATGTTGATGCACTGCAATCACCCGCATCTGCACTGCAAAA
This sequence comes from Massospora cicadina, assembly GCA_022478985.1. NCBI lineage: Eukaryota > Fungi > Entomophthoromycota > Entomophthoromycetes > Entomophthorales > Entomophthoraceae > Massospora > Massospora cicadina. The sequence goes on along the minus strand of JAKSZP010010636.1, from coordinate 67,755 downwards.
AATTTTTCCGACGTCAGGGAAACAAAAGTGAAGGCAAAAGCCAACGCAAACCTCTCTGCTAAAATCAACAAAAATCCTGATAGTGTTGCTGCTAACACTTGCGCTGCCATGAAGGCCCGTGGGGATCTAGAGGAGGCTAGTGGGCCCAGGTGCCCACCCCCTCACACCTAAGGTGCAAAGGGGGAAACCTTCACTTTGGGGACGTTGAATATTGCTGGACTCAAGACCTCACTGTCCCGGGCTAGGAAACTGAGTTTTTACAACAAAATTTACCAGTGGATATCCTGGCCATCCAGGAGTCCCACTGTCCGTGAGGTTCCGAGGAGGCTTGGAAATCCATGATCCTACCATCCCTATCCTTTTGGTCAGAGCACTGTGGGGTGCTAGTTCAGAGAAATAATCTCTTTTAAATTTGTATCATCAGAAACATTCCTAAATGGCCAAATTCTCATTGTCACTTTCTCGTGGGCCAATGTAGTGAACGAAATTGTCAATATCTATGCCCCAAACAGTGCATGCAAGCGTCAGGAATTTTTCTTGTTGGTCAAATCCTCCTGCTACCCCAGACCATTTTGTAGTCAGCGATATGAACTGCTGGCTAAACACTCCAACAGACCGGTGGCCTTCCTCACCCCACGCCCCCAGGGGTCACATAGAACTGCGCGTTCTAAAGGCCACTCTCAGGCTAATGGATGTGCTGCCGTGACATACCCCACTGCTCAGAAATATGATGTGCCCCCACATCCACAACGGCCAAATAAGGTCCATGTTCGCATCGACCTTATCCTAATGCTGGCGAAATTCAATCTCACATATCCCACTTTAAAACAACAAAAATGAAATTCTCCGACCATCAACTGATCTCAATAACCTACCACCTACCTGTCACAGCTGCTAAGGCCCCACATTGGTGCAAAATCCGCCCCTCCGAGCTCGCATCACCAGTATTTTCCATGTGGGTGGAATCAGCAACTTTGGCAAAAGAGTTTGTTGCACCGTTTTGTGTGGACCCCATTTCCACATGGGCAACTTTCAGAGATGATACCATCTGCCACTCACGCCACCTCTCCTCCAGACGCTCCCAAGTCACATCAGCTGTCATTTCACGTGCTCTGGCAGAGTTGGCACACCTGGAGTTCAATATCCCAGCTACAGGATACAGCTCTGCATGGGGCCAGAAGTGGGTGGAGGCAGCTGCCTACCTCAACGCGCTTGAAAGGCAACACATACATTGGGTTTGTGTTCAGTACAGGGCCAAACGCATTACAGAGGGCGACAAGTGCACCGCATATTTTTTAAAAAAATTCTTTGCATCACGCCAGAGTGTGGCCTGCACACAGGTGCAAAGATTAGATGATTCCATTGCGGATATGCCAGCTGAAGTGGCAATCAAACACAAAAGTATTGCTCCAAGTTGTACCGATCCAATCCAAATCAGCTGGCCAAAGTGGCGGAATTTCTCAACTGAGCCCACATCCGCACCATTTTCTAATGCCTGGTATAATGAATTTGATTACTCCAAACGAATTATGGACAGCCATTCTTGGTGCACCAAACTGAAAATGCCCAGGCCCAGATGGCATTCCATATGAATTCTACAAAAAGTACTTCACATATATATCCCCACTTCTGCTGGGCTCACTTAACCAGAGCCTTCTGGAAACGCGCCTCCTACCAGGAGGACATGAGGCCTTTACTGTCACACTTTTCTAGAAAGGGGATAAACTAGACTTAGCCAACTGGCACCCCATTTTTAACTAACACGAACACAAAAATTTTAACAAAAATCATGGATAACCGTTTAGGGATTAATGCATCTGCTACCATCTCCCTAGAGCAATTTGGCTTCATACCCAGAAGGTCAATTTGGGATAACGTGCACTCTGTGGCTGACGCATGCCAGTCCACAGCCTCTGGGGCACTTGTCTTCTTAGACCAACAGAGGGCCTATGATAGAGTAAACTGGGAATACCTCAGGGCCTGCCTCCATCAATTTTGCTTAACCCTCGCTTCATCAACTGGGTAATGATGCTCACGGAATCTGCAACAATGGCAGTGTGTGGCCTTAGCTTCCTAACGGAAGTAGTCCACCCTCAAAGGGGCTTGCGACAAGTGGACCCCCTCAGCCCACTCTTATACAACTTCAGCCTTGACCCACTACTGCAAAATGTGAATGCCCAAATCACTGGGGTCCACGTGCCAGGCCAAGCCCTAGTCAAGATGATGGCGTTCGCAGATGATTGTGTGGTTGGGGTGTCTAATAATCAAGATGCAAGCGCACTTGAAGCTCTCATCCAGGAGTATTCCACAGTAAGTAACGCGGCACTGAACGCTTCCAAAACCGAAATCATCCTCCTTGGTCAGTCTCAGAACTGCTGGGCCCCAGCAATTAGTTCCCAACCCAGCCCATCTGCTCACCCACGTCCTCGCCCTACCAGCTCAACACACACCGCCCCACAAGTGCTTCCCTTCATGTCACGCCCTACCATAGGACCGGTACACCAGCTGGGCGTGTGGATGGAGGCAGGCGGATACGCGTCAGCAGTAATGAAGAGCTGTATTCTGGACAACGTGACGAAGCGAATCGCCTCTCTCAGAGCCCAACCAAATTCCCTTACTGGCAGGGTTGTTTTAACTAACTCTATGATCCTCTCCAAAGTCTGGTTTAGAGCCCACGCCATCCCCTTCTCACCAAGCTTCTTCAAATCCTTGTATGCCTTGCTGCAAGGATGGCTTTGGTCAGGCCGCCCTCCACCAGTGCGGCTAGAGGTCATGTTTGGCCCTCATCATCATGGTGGCATGGGCCTGCTTGACTTCAAAGCCCATACTGCCAAGATCCTGGGCACCTGGATTGCGGCCGTCACCACCCCTATGCTCCCCTCCCAATACTGGTCCCGCGCAGCCCGCTCCAACTTCTCCCGCGCCTTGGGCCTTAACAATCCATCAAACCCTCACTCCTTGATGAAATACCTGGCTTTCCACCCATTAGCCACAGGTCCTCACGGTACTAAAACCCACTACAAACGAATCCTCCTCTCCATGCAGAGCGCTGAGTGGAGAATTCGTATTAGTGGACACACAGCCCAGAGAGGCCGCCCCTCTCCTCAGTTCACACAAGAGGTACAGGGGTTACCCATTCAAGGTGGCGTGATTCCCACACGGCCCCATGTCCTATCCAGGGTGGACTACCTGGACATGATGGACATCCCTTAATCCATTGAAACCCAAAAACTATCTGGAAATACGCACACCATCCTCTGTTGCAGCCTCAAGTCCGCTCCCATGTGTGGCGCTGCCTGAGGTGGGTGTATCGTACAGCTGAGCGCTCTAACGCTTTACACTCATCCTGTGTCGTGTGTGGCCAGTATGGAACGCTGTTCCACTGCCTGGAGAAATGTCCTACCTCTAAAGTGATATGGCGCGAAGTTCAACGTCTGCTTGGCCAGGATCAAACACATCCCTTCAGCCTGTCAAGAGATATGTTTGCTTTATCAATGGCCTCCCCCTTCCTCCCTCCCTCCATGCTCTGGTGGTTGCAATCGCCATGTGGACTATCCACACAATTGTCTTGGATGCCATCGCAGGCTCCACTCCCACCCTCCCAGAAGCTGTCCACAGATTCTGGTCTCATTTGGTGGACCACTTTCAGGCGTGGATGTTTGGATACCTCCCACCGAATCGCCGACAGCTGGTCTCCTCCTGGTTCCCAGTTTGGTTCATCAAATCATACCCTTACCTCCACACGTGTTCAATTGTGGCTACGGCCCATTCACACGTTCCCTCCCCCTCCCCATAGTGGCGTTCCCGCTGGCAACAAGAGATAGCATCGCTTCTCTGGGGTGCCTTCCATGTTACTAAGTTTTGTCTTTCAGGTTGACATTCAGAAGTGTCCGTCTTCTGGTCGCCTTCCTCGCAATAAATTAAATAAAAGCAAATCCTAATTTTCCCATTGTAGTTTCACTCTGATGTTCTTGGATTTTCCGCTGGCTGCTCCAGTGTGGGGCAGCAGCAAAGCTCCCCCGCCATTTTCTTTCTAGCAGAAAATGTGCTCATAATGGTTCACCCAGTCATTCTAACCTATCACATGATTTGTTCCTCCTAAGGATCTCGACGCCCACCTTGCTCATACCAAGTGGTACCTCGCTGCCCCCTGGTGCTCCCAAGGAGCAACATGCGATATGGCCTAAGGTTGAATATGGAAAACTATTCCCATACCCTGACCAGTCATTATTGAAATGGTACAGGCGGTGATGACACCCACCACATTCATAGATTTCAACCTTTATAAGGGGTATTTCAACCTTGGCTTCACCTGTGAAGCTGACGCTGCCACTGCAGCAACTGTGCCCCTGGTATTCCAGGGCACCCCTCTACCCACAACTCGGACCTGGCTCCCAGCAGACACCACGTTGGTGGTCCAGTTTGCTGGTTTTCCCACCCACCTCTTCCCTGAAGTGCTCCACCAGGAGCTGATGGACGGTTTTTGCAGCCTATGGCTCCAACCCCATCTTCCAATTTGTGGTCCAAAAGGGGCCACACGACTTGCTGGGCCTTGGGCATATGCCACAATCAGCCCTGATTTTAGTAAAGTTGCCATGTCGACGCCCCTTTTCACTGTTATCCCTTCAGTGCCTGACCATCTGTTTTGGGCCTGCATTGAGGGCAAGCGGACAATCTGTCCGTCATGTTTCAAATTGGACCACTTGAAATGCAAATGCCTCTCCTTAGCCTTTTCTGATGGATTGGATGAATTATCCACCAACCCCCAATCTGCCACCCACCCCATACAAGTTCTCGTATGGGGCACAATACTACCTCCCCCTCCCCAAAGCCTGATGCTGCAGCTGCACCTGCAACCTCCAATCAGCTTCCTCCTTCTCCCAGTTCCACAAATGCTCCCTCCAATCAAGCATTGTAATAGATTTCAGTTTGATCCCATGCTTCCTCAAACATATCAACCAAAACTCAACTGTACGCCAATTCCCCAATTTAATTCAAACAAAACACATGGGAGTTATTGGCTGGAATTGACAAATCAGGTAAGCTCATTGAAGAACCATCTCTGCAAATTGAGCAGTTCATTAATGCATAATGGGACGCCAAATACCACCCTCAACTATATATCCCACAGCTAAATGCCAAATCATTTTGCAGTGATCACCAGCTTGAAGTCAAAGCAGCTGCAACTTTAGATTGTCGCCCCCTTTGTATAGCTGACGCCAAATCAGTGGCGATGCTCATAGGAGGAATTTCACCTCCTGTTATCCCCAAAAGTCTTACTCAAAAGAGTAAAATCACAGTAAACCAGTTATACAAAAATGTTAACGATGCTATCCAGAACGTGGTAACTATAGCATGGGACCCAAAATCTAAAATTACCTGACCCAACATTGCCACATTTGTTAAACTCACAGATGCACACATTAGAACTGAAAAAACTTTAACCAAATATATCAGTGCCATTTACCTAGCTGAAAATTTCCACGAAATGATAATTTTTAGAGATATTGAACCACATGCCACAGATGCCCCAACGCCCTTACTGTCTGCCTTGTCATGCACTCTACTATTGGAGGAAGAAGCTTTCAAAGATGAGACCCCTGATCCCCCCTCCCCTTCCGCCATGAAGGGATAAGTGGTTTCAGCTGCCCACCTGGTTGGTTGTATTCTTTTATATTTTTCACTCAATCCGCTCATTTGGGCGTTTTGTGTTGAACCAATTAGTTACGTTAATATTTTTAGTTTAGTTTTAGTTTTGTTAATGTCTGTCCCCTGGTCAGCTTACCTCAAATAAAAAGTTTCAGCATACAAAAGAAGGGCTTAAGTTTTGGTGAAATTTGATTTCAGCCATCACTGATCTTTTGATCACTACAATGGCGGTATTTAAATAAAAGAAAAGAAACAATCACATATTAAATTTATTCTAAAATCAACTAAAAGGATTGACTACAGCCATGTCAGGGTTAAACCCAGTCAAAAAGAGCATCCACCTTAACTTCAATAAAGATAGAAGGGTGCCGCTGAAATATAGGGGGATGAATTTAATTAAGATCTTGTCTCAGAAGTTCCTGCCGAATTTACCCAAAGGTTAGTACTTATATTTCCCATAAATACAGTTCATTTGAATTAAAGAAGGATTGCATTATCTGCAAATATTTTTGGTGGTCACTATTATATAGCATAATAAAAGATATTCATAATTTAGGAGATTTCCCCAGTAACTTTATATAAATATTCTATGTTCATATGCCCAGGTCTTCATTCACTTAAACCACTTTATTGGATGGCTGGAAACCATCCCCACTTCCTGAAAAAATTATGGTGCTCCCTGATAGGTCTTTAATACCTTGGTGAACCTTGACAACAACAATGAATAATAATGCCTAGTTATCAGACACTTTTTCATACCATTTCGAACCTCCCACTTCAGTGAGTAGGCTTTCAACAAGCATTTATGAGAACAAGTAACATCCCATAATCCACTATTGCCATCACCTATGAAGGTGGACTGCATCCCCACATTAAAAAATTGAAAATACTATGTAAGGATTTCAACAGAAAATTCACGCTATTAAATAGCATCCACTTGAGCATTAAGAGTAACATCTGATATAAAAAAGAAGACAAAAGGTTGATCATGATATTCCCTATTAAAAATATCCTAATTCCGCCCACAAGTAGATTGACCTTGTTTTCAAAAAGTAAATGACTTACCCCAACAATTAGACGACACTCACCACATAATTCACACCAATACTAATTCCTACCTTGATTTGTGTGCCTTCTACATCCATCCATGTAGTTAATCCACTGACCCACTGGGAGATTCCTTCAGGCCCTCTTATAAGGTTAAGAATTTCATAGGAGAAGATAGTGTTTTTTCTTCCTGTTATGTAATGGCAGTGTGCTAAAATGGCTTTTGACCATCAGAAAATGTAAGCATCTCTCTAATTGCCGGCCAAGTTGCTAAATATATTATGGCCCACACTTTATGACTCATCTTTCTTAACTATAATAAGGTTGGTCCCTCAGAGATCTTTGGAGTGATTTAATCAAAGAAAACCAAAAAAAGTACAATCATGAGGTTTAGACGCAATCAAAGAGAATCTATCAATGAGTTCACAAAATGTTTTCATTGATGCACAAACATTAAAGTGAGAATTAAATACCTTAAACAATTACATTAAGCTGATCTATGTGCGTTCAAAGCCATGGTTAATATTCAGTTATACCTTAAAGCAATTAAGTACAATCTTACCTCATTTCTGCATCTTAAGGGGGCCCTCATGGTGATTCCACCAAATCTCTTTATTAATGATGAACCTCTTAATCTGCATCTTAAGTCTGTCCAAGGTTCTAGCTGTGATTCTCTCCAAATCTTGCCCTAGAAAAGTACTACATATTTTGCAAACATATCAATAACACTCTTTATAGATGCTACCATTGCCTCAGAATATTGAAGCATAATATCAGTCAGCTTAGGGTGAGAGGATCCCTATACTGACAAATCTAAGTGCCTCAAACTATCAGCTCTATACTTAGTACTTCTGGCTGCTTTGGATTAGCATCTCCTTTTAAAGTTTATGTGCGCTTCCATATAAGGCATTAGAGGCCTAACTCTTTATGATTACTTTATTGGGCACTTACCAGAACAAATTATTACAGTCAGCTTCATTAGCTAAAGCCAGGCTTTAACTGACCAAACTTTCAAGAAAGTTAAATAAACCAAGTTTGAAATAAATGTGAACCACAGTTAGCTTCGCAAAATTTTTTTGACTGCCTAATAACAGTTAATTTAAAGTTTGAATCTTCTGTTGTGCAAGTAAAAGTCATATTACATAGAGGAAAAAGTTCTAGCCATAGTAGAACCCAGATCATAGCTAACTTTATATCGACCTGATTCATTGGAAATCAGAATTTTCCTTTTTACTTTATAAATCTGAATACAGAACAGTAGGAGCTCATGTCAGAAGAATGTCTGTAACTCTTTCATTCCCAGAGGGTCCTGTGGGGTGCACCGCCACACTGTCAGGGAACTAGTCATCATCAAGATGGTAAACAGTACACTTTTGAGGATGCCAGAATATAGGGGGACCCAGGGCAAGGTAGCACAACGCAGAATATAGTATTAAGCAACTAATAAACTACAAATCTTGGTTTGACCCCAAAAGGTAATCCTTAGCCAAAATGGGGACCTTTTCAGGAGGGCTTTGGTGCCTCAGTCTGGAAGAGACCAGTGCTGCCCAGAGGTGCATCAGATTCATTAGATATTTTGGTAAAAAATAAGATGATCAACGTTGTTGAAGACCTCCTTGAGGTGATCCACACACGTGTTTGCCCAAGGCACCATTTTAAAAAATGTAAAGATAATAAAAGATTTTTTATGAAATTCAACCAACAAGGAGGTTGGTCTCAAGGAAATATATCTAAACAATTTAGGGGAAATTGTCAATTGGTTGAAGTGGTGCTAAGCTTAAGCGCACCAATAGGCGCACACTTTTATTGGCTTGGGTACTATATTTTGATATTGACCAAATTCAAGTTATTGATTGTAAACAAGGCTGAACCAAGTTGGAAATTTCGAGATTGAATGGGTTTTTGAACCACATTTGCCAAACAACCAAAGAAAACCATCATTATTAATAATATAGCAGGGCCGTTTTAATGCCCATTCTGTAATGCAGGGCTGAACCTCTCACACATCCACAGGACTAACCTTGGCACATATCTCTTAACCCAGATTTTTTTTCAGGGTATATCTGAGGTCAGGAAGGCCTGCCAACTTCAATTTTTTGGCCTCTTGACGACCAGCTTGATCAATACAGTTGGTCCCCTCAATCATGTCATTTAGCCATGACATTACCCTCTCGCCCTTTTGGGGCTCCACCCCTCCAGGGGCTTTCTCCAGGATGAGTTCTTGTAGACTGGGGCCAACTTCATAGCAGCGATGGTTTTCTTAGACTGTGGTCCAGCAGCCTTAGGAAACCCTCATGGAAAACTAATCAGGTCTTGAGCATGGGCGCAGTCACACTATGGTACCCAATTTTCACTGCTGCAACAAAAACCTTCCATGACAAAATGATACTCCAACCCTCTTCTTACTCAATGTGAGGCTACAATCTCCTCCACTTCCCACTCCGGTGCCCCATCCACGAGAAGCCTCTGGATCTCTGGTGGGGGGCCCTCAAACAACGTAAGCTTACTTTTATGGAAGACTGAAGAGGTATAGAACAAGTTGGGAAGATCCAACCGGTATGAGGCGTGGCCCACCTTTCTGATAACGCGTAAGGCCAATCCTCTTCAGTCACAGTTTTTTGCACAGTTGCTTGATTGGGATTCTCTTAGAATCCATCATTAGGAGATCTTTTTCCTTATAAGCATGACCAACTCAATTCTTACCATCATCGTTCTCTTTGTAAGCCTGAATGGCCGCGTAATTCGTGCTTACCCCTGGTGTACTTTCTTGATCATTTTTGCAAAGTCCACCACCGCTTCCACCTTGATCCACAACTGGGCTCCATATTGAAGGTGGGATTGAAGCCATAGTTGGCGAAGTAGTGGAACAACCTATTGATGCATGTTGGGCGTTTTTATAACTGAATTGGGCCATGAGGAGATTGGAAACCTAATTTAGATGAGCATGCAGTGTAACAATACAGGAACTGTTCCAAGAAATGTTTTACTCATTCAGTCTGTCCATCTGATTGAGGGGTGATTGCAGTTGAATTGCAGGGGCAAATATTAAGAGTATCACACAGCTCTTCCCAAAAGATAGAGGTAAACTGGAGCCAAAGATCACTAATTATCTCTTGGGGGAACCCATGAAGAGAAAACAGATCATGATAAAAAGCCTAGCCATCTAATCCGTGGTGACCGTGGCTCTTCAGGGATAAAGTGAGCGTACTTTGTGAACCGGTCCACCACTACCATGATGGCATCATAGCCATAAGATACAGGAAATTCCACAATAAAACCTACTAATAAATAAGTCCAAGGTCCTTTATCCTTTTGAACTGGAACCAACAACCCCGCTAGTGGATGGAAATTTAGTTTAATTTATTTGTAATCAAGGCACTCTTTATAATGCCTGGCAACCTGAATGGCTAACCCCTTCCAATTGTAAGTGTGGTTAATTATCTCGAGTGTCTTTGCCTTCCCAGGATGACCAATGGTGATTCAGTCATGATGGTCCCAGTTGATTTCCAGGCGAAGTGGTCAGTGAAACCCATAAGTCCCTGAAACCACACTATCTCATCCTTCATATGGTAATCTCTGGTAATGTCCTCCTGATTAAACGCGCTCTTGGCAATGACCATAGTATATTCAGCTGATAACAACTGAGAAAGGACACCTTCCTGAACATACTGTTTTCCTCAACATTTTCCAGAGGAGCGAGCGCTGGTTGTTGGCCGGAGAAGAGGGAAGTTGAGACACAATCTTAATTGACAGAATCATCAAATGGCTATTATGCACCTCTTCCTTCTTGGTATTGGGAACTAGTGCAGGGTTGCGGCTCAAAGCATCCGCAAACCATTCTCCTTGCCCCTAGTAAACTCATAGGAAAACACAGATTGGGCCAGGGTCTTATGCTAGTGGGTTTGCCATGTTGGTCAAGACATGAAGTGTGCGGTGGTACAATAAGGCACAGTGAACTATACATATAGAATGGTTGAAATGAACCATGCAAGTAATGACACCAATAGGTAAGAGCCTCACTCACTACCAAAAAAACTCTTTGTCATAAATAGCGTAGTTTAACTCAGGTAGGGACATCTTCCAAGAAAAATATCCTACTAAATGCTCTATTCCATCTTCACTTACTTGTAGTAAAGCAGTCACTATGAGAAGTTAGAGGTACCAGTGACCACAATGAACTCTTTTCTGGATCTACATGGAGAAGGACGAATGTGGATAGCAGGGTGCACTTTACAGTTGAAAGACATCCTGAAAAATGGGGACCACTTGTCATGCTAATGACTTATTTCCTGAAACTAACTGCCCCTCCAAAGCCAAGTCTAACAAGCCCTTGGGGAAAAGACCAGAGCCCCTAAGGGTCACTGATGACCTTTCTAAGGTCATTGACAGAAAATATGTAATGGCTTTGCCAGACAAGTTCGAGGGAAACGGTCCACTGAGGCAAAAAATTAGGTGGTAATTGAACTTAACACCCAGAAAATCACAAGATATGAGGTTACGGAATTTGGTCAAACTATAAAAAATTAGTTGAAGAACAACGAATTTATATCTCATATCATATATCAATAACCATTTGGAATCTTCATGAATCAACCTCCTACAAATTAAATCCCAAGCTGAGAAAGGTTTTTCTTTTTTCAGATATCTTGAACATTTTAATATAACTTTGGATTTTGGAACATTTTTGTTTTTTTTTTGATTATTTTTGATAAAAAAATACGCCTCTATGAAGTTCTGCAATGGCTGGAATCTTCTTTCCGCTCTCGTTCATCATTACTATTGTACATGAGCCCTCCGCCTACTCCGCCACCTATTTCGCTGGCTCCACCTCCTCCTATTTTGCTGCCCTAGGCCCTAGACTTTTCGCCACTCTTCCCATCTCCCAGTGCCTCTTGTCCCCGATGGTTGTGGCCAGTTTGGGATGAGTTTTGTTCCCCAAATTTATTTGTAAACACAATACTCACCGTTTAGGACGTTTCTTCATTTTGTTGGGTCACTTGGCCTTGTTGGCACACCTTTGTCCTAGGCTTTCCCCTCAGAAAACTCCTGCGCTTCTGTTTCCCTGACAACACTTAAAAACCTTAGCTAAATTCACCTTATATAGAGGCGCCGCCACCTAAAAATTTTTTGTGTGGATCTTTTAAGAAGTGTACACATCACCAAAAACATCCTAATTTCTTGACTGAAGTGGGGAAGAGCCACTTATGAATTGCCTTCTCCTTGTCTGAAGTTATCATATGGCCTTGGTCAAATACAACATTGCCATGGAAAGTGCCCTGGGACTTAAAGGATTCACACTTACTGATTTTTGCGTAATTTTGGCCGCCTTTAACCTCTCCATTACTTACCAAAGGTGTAATGCATATGACTCGTGATCAAGAGAGAACACCAGAATATCATCTATGTAGGCTAAAGAACATACCCTCAGCAAATCCCCAAAGCAGAATCAATACGACGTTGAATGATATGCAGGGGCATTTTTAAGCTCAAAGGGCATAACCCAAAATTGAAAAATCCTTTTCTGGTACGGAATTCAATTATCCACTCCTGGCTCTTCTTGATCTGTTTCTGATTGAGCGCGCTTAAAAAAACCAGTTTGGAGAAACGTTTTGCCCTCTCCATATAGCTTGCAATATGTGAGGCCATTGGGATGAGATTCAAGTCTGGTGTTGTGACGTTGTTGAGATTCCCATAGTCTACACATGGGCATAAGGTACCATCAGCCTTCTCTAAAATAGAAGTTGTAAGCATTCTGGAGAGGTATGCTGATAAAATCACGCCTTTGGCTAACTGCTCCTTAACCCACACATCTAAAGCCGCTTCCTCCTGTACAGTCAAAGGATAAATCAGGCAAGAACTACATACTAGATAAACGGTGAGCTTAAAATCACATTCAAACTCTAAAATGAGCTGGTAGTACATTGGCTGAAGCCGCATCAAACGAAGATTTAAACCACTCCAAACAGGAAGGTAGAGGAGCCTCCAGAGAGGGCTTTAACAAAGGAGCAAGGCTGCATGTGTGGACCTGTGGGCCAATGGGGCATATTGCTATAATAATTAGACTCAGACAAAGGGACAAGTAATTTGTGCCAATTTTTATAAAGTTAAGGACAAGGTATTATCTTTCAGGTTGGTTTTGACGTCTAAGATTCGCACTACACTACTCCAAAATAATGGGGTACAAGAGGTTTTTGATAGCTTGTAAGCGGTCAGCCAAATGATATTTGGCAACTTATTAATCCACTAACCACAGAACTCTCTTTTTAGAATACCCTGGGAAGCCCCTCTTCTAACCATACAACCTGGCAAGTAACTCAGCTAAAGGTAGTCTTCTAGGTCTTGGTCAATAAAATTCTTTGAGGTTTCTGTATTCACAATATAGTTTTGTTAATTTTCTTTAATGGGGATGAAATAATAACAGTCAACAAAAAATATCTAGAGTGGTCTTTATTCATAGCTGACTACTTCAACACTTCACCATCAAAACCTTCTTCAGCCATAAGCATGCCTCCAGGGTATGTTTTCACATCATAGAATGGAGAGGGATAATTGTCCTCTCATACTACTGAGGCTTCATAACCCACCATATCTTCAGCAGTTGCATAAACAAAATTTGTATTGCAAAAGTTACTTCTTTTTCACCATCTATGTTCTGCGGATCATGGTAGGGGTCAAAAGCGGGTTCTCTGGGGAGATTTTGTATACTGAATTGGGTTCCATATCAGAGACATAAGAGAAGATATTTGGCTCGATTATATATAAGGTAACAGTGTTATAAAACTTGATTTAGCCGAGAATGACCCCATACCCATTTTGCAGTGGGTTGTGCATCGTTATCCATGACCATCACCAGCAGGCCCTTTGTCAATGATCCTGCCTGCTCCATCTGAACGTGGTTCTGAGTAAAAATCCTCTTAATTAAATTATTTTTGTAAATGTATGTGAAAGATCAGGGAAGCACAACTTCCAGATTATAAAGCGTCTGTATCCACCAGTACAAGCAAGAAGGGGGCACTTCCTATTTGGAGGTAGCGAGAATAACTCTGAGGCTTTCCAACCATTGGACAAATGAGATAATGGTGGTGAGCCCCATTGAGGTTGTGACAAACGGCAGGAACACCTAATTTTCACTTGGAAAAAGCCCCAATTGGATAATTCCAGTGCACGCAAATAAAAGTGGTTGGTTGACTAATGTTAGGAGAATGTCTATAACTCCCCTATTTCCAGAGAGGTGGTCTAGGATGCACCGCCACTCCTTCAGAGAGCTAGTCATTATCAAGATGGTAAACAGAGCACTTTTGAGGATGCCAGAATATATGGCCCAGGGCAAGGTAGCACAACGCATGATATAGTAGTAAGCAACTAATAAACCACAAAACTTGGTTTGACCCCAAAGATTAGTCCTTATCCAAGTGGGGATCTGTGCAGGAGGGCTTGGGTGCCTCAGTATGGAGGGGACCGGGGGTGCCCAGAGGTGCACCAGAAGCAGTAGATGTTCTGGTAAAAATATAATTATCAACGTTGTTGTAGACCTCCAAGATGAGATCCGCACACAGGTTGCCATAGCCACCATTTTTAAAACTTAAGGATAATGGGGATTTTTGATTAGAAAAGATATACAAAGAGGAAGTTTGATCTTAGGGGAACATTTTTAAACAATTGAGGGTAATTGTCAAAGGGCTGAAGTGGTGCTAGGCTTAAGTGCACCAATAAGTGCACACGTTATTGGCCCATGTACTATTTTTGAGTTTGACCAAACTTGAGTTATTGATTGTATGCAAGGCCGCAACAAGTTGAAAATTTCAAAAATTATCTAGGTTTAAAAATCCCATTTGCTGATAACCCAAAGTGAACTGTTGTTATTAATAATATAGCTGGTTCATTTTGTACCCCTGCTGTAACGCATGGACAAACATCTCGTTCATCCCCTTGACCAACCTAGGCATATCTCGTCTTAACCCAGAGTTGGTCCAGGGTATATTGAGGTCAAGAAGGCTTTCCAACTTCACCTTTTTTGGCCTCCTGACGACCAGCTTGATCCTTACAGCTGGTCCCCTCAATCATGTCATCTAGCCATGACAGCTCAACACTTTCAGACTATTAGAGTATACATAGCTTTGCCTCTTAGACCTGGAGAGCTTCAAATCACTATTCCTACTAAAACCTTAGAATAAATGATTATGAATTACTCTTTGATTTACAACTAATTAGATGTTTTTAGAGTATATTCAATTATAATGAACAGTATCTCTATTCTGGGGTATTGCATACCACTGATATTTTGATCTCACATTTTAAAATATGGCCCTTGAAAAGAGTTTCCGCACTATTAAAAACTCTACCTCAATCTGTTGAATATAATACCAAAGTTGGGAATTAAAGCTCAACAGTCCCATGTGTGGTGGATGCTTAAGATGAAATACCCTTTCAATCCCTCATTCCTTTATAATACCTTACTTTTCTCAATTTATATTAGACTCCTGTCTCATAAAACAAATTTCATGCCTTGTTATTGACATATATTGGCACTCCAGCTTTCTATTAGGGAAACTTTAACCTGCCCAAGATCCTAAATTTGCTTATGCAAAGCCTAGCGTCATTTTATTGGGTAATCTTTCCTGTCAGACTCTTCAATTATCTTGTCATGCGGTCATCGCCTATGTCTATCATGTGCTATTGAACATATAATTAATTTAGACGGTTTTGGCACTCTGCAAACTTCAGGGTTGAACCACCTACTACAATAACTCTAATAAAAGTAAAAAAAGACACACTTTTTTTCTGACCAATGCAAAAATGTAAAAGCCCTACTAGAATAATACAGAAAAAGCTTCTATAAGATACTTGACAATTATAAGAAAATGTCTGGAGTAGTCCACCAAGCTAAAAACAAAAATTATATTTATTTTTAGGCCTGAGCTTATTAGAAATCTAAAGTAGAGGAGGCCACATGACTCTTGAGTTATAACTATGCGAGGCCAGGATTCTTGTACCATCTAAAAGCTCTTTGGCTTCCCCTTATGTTAGTAATCCATAAAAAGGCTGGTGGCTATCAAGTTGTAATGACTATAACTAACTAAAAGATCAGAACTCAAAAAGTAAAGTAAACCCACCTCATATAGACGACTCCATAAATCTTATTATCCTAAATAAAGTTTTTCTTAGATATTTCTCACCAGTGGTTACTGGCATATTGACCTATCCCCTTAATATCACTTAAAATCTGCTCATATCTCTATATAAGGACTGTTCAACCCTACATGGAAGCCGCAGAGGCTATGCAATGCCCCTGCTACTTTCCAAAGAGCAATAGATAGCTTATTTGGGGACAAAAATCGATCCCATGTGTTAGTCTACCTTGACAACACAACCATCTCCTTACAAATTTTATGCACCTCTATCTATTCTTAGGGTTGTCTTCCAGTGATTATGCCAAACTTCATTAAAGCTAGAACCATTAAAATGTTTCAACTTTAAAAAGTGTAATGTACTTTTTGAGTAATAACGTAAGTCAATTAGGAATATGCATAATGAATGACAAAACCATGACCATATCTTTATATGCCACTGCTTAGTTTCTTTGAGATGTACAAGATTTTCTATTAAAAGGTAGATGTTATCGCCAATCCTAACTCACTTCACTAATATATTTATAACCTTATTTAATTCATAAAAATAATATTTTGTCTTAGTGGAAAAGACAGCAACAATACTTCAATCTATTACGCGTAATATTACTCATTCGCCTGTTCTTATACATTTCAACTTTGACAATATTTTTTTCACTTTTCAATGATGCTAATGATATTGCAATAGGAGCTATACTATCACAGCATAGTTGAAATCTAGAAGACTATCCCATCAGCTATTACAGCATAACATTATCTAAAACTGAATTTATTTATAGTGTAACAGAACGTGAGTGACTGGCTGTTTTTGCACTAAAATTTTTTGCGCCTATTTAAATGGGGACCACTTCAAAATAAATACTTAACATGATTCCTTGCAATAGATCCAGCAAATGAAAGATCTTGACGCACATTTGGCAAGATATGCTTTAAGCTCTAAAATTATAATTTCTCTATACTTTATCAGCTGTACTAAAATAGAAAATCGGACTGTTTGTCCATATTAAATATTATAACTCTAACTGAACCTGAGGAAGATTGACTAAAAGCTCTCTTAAGTCAACCTCAACTGTAGGAAAACAACTACTTCTTATATTTAAAATAGTTTAAAGTTTACGGCGAACATCCAAACTTGGGATGTTCAATCCTATAGACTAGTATCACACAACAGCTATCCTACATCTGTCTTTCTGAATGGACAAATGATATCTTTGAAGGAAACCTGAAAACTGGCCATAGAGATATTTGGAAATTTATATCATTGGCTCAAGTTCTAGTGTTACTGTGTAGAGATGCTCCCTCAATCAAAAATGTACTAGAGTCATGCTAAGTATGTAAAAGCCAGTATGACCTTAATCTTCGCCCTCAACATCAAGTGGTTCCTCCTTCCAAACCTTTATACATGGTTAATATTGACGTTGTAGGCCCTCTACTTTGAGCATCTAATGGCCATAAAGTTTTTATACTCTTTGATCATCTCACTAAATCTATTGAAGAGTTATCCCTTTCTTCAGCTTTGCATAAAGCTACTGCCTCATTATATTATAATTTTTTTACACAGCATAGATGCTCTTACATATTCCTCTTATAGACAATAAACAAAACCATTAATCATCACTGCTGTAAAAAATAATAGATTAATGGGATCTAATAAATTGTTTACCATTCTCTATGATCATGAAACCAATAAAATAATAGATTTAAATTTGTTGTGAGGAAGGACAACCATGGGACAGACACTTCCAAATTTGACCCAAAAGAAACAAAACTTAGTAACAGGAAGGCACCCTAAAGAAGCGATGCTATCTCTTGTTGCCAGCGGGAACGCCACTATGGGGAGGGGAGGGAACGTGTGAAGGGGCCGTAGCTACAATTGAACACATGTGGAGGAAAGAGTCTGATTTGATGAACCAAACTGGGAACCAGGAGGAGACCAGCTGTCGGCGATGTGGTGGGAGGTATCCAAACATCCACGCCTGAAAGTGGTCCACCAAATGAGACCAGAATCTGTGGACAGCTTCTGGGAGGGTGGGAGTGGAGCCTGCGATGGCATCCAAAACAATTGTGTGGATAGTCCACATGGCGATTGCAACCACCAGAGCATGGAGGGAGGGAGGAAGGGGGAGGCCATTGATAAAGCAAACATATCTCTTGACAGGCTGAAGGGATGTGTTTGATCCTGGCCAAGCAGACGTTGAACTTCGCGCCATATCACTTTAGAGGTAGGACATTTCTCCAGGCAGTGGAACAGCGTTCCATACTGGCCACACACGACACAGGATGAATGTAAAGCGTTAGAGCGCTCAGCTGTACGATACACCCACCTCAGGCAGCGCCACACATGGGAGCGGACTTGAGGCTGCAACAGAGGATGGTGTGCGTATTTCCAGATAGTTTTTTGGGTTTCAATGGATTAAGGGATGCCATCATGTCCAGGTAGTCCACCCTGGATAGGACATGGGGCCTTATGGGAATCACGCCACCTTGAATGGGTAACCCCTGTACCTCTTGTGTGAACTGAGGAAAGGGGCGGCCTCTCTGGGCTGTGTCCACTAATATGAATTCTCCACTCAGCGCTCTGCATGGAGAGGAGGATTCGTTTGTAGTGGGTTTTAGTACCGTGAGGACCTGTGGCTAATGGGTGGAAAGCCAGGTATTTCATCAAGGAGTGAGGGTTTTATGGATTGTTAAGGCCCAAGGCGCGGGAGAAGTTGGAGCGGGCCGCGCGGGACCAGTATTGGGAGGGGAGCATAGGGGTGGTGACGGCCGCAATCCAGGTGCCCAGGATCTTGGCAGCATGGGCTTTGAAGTCAAGCAGGCCCATGTCACCATGATGATGAGGGCCAAACATGACCTCTAGCCATACTGGTGGTGGGCGTCCTGACCAAAGCCACCCTTGCAAAAGGGCATACAAGGATTTGAAAAAGCCTGTGGGAGAAGGGGATGGCGTGGGCTCCAAACTAGACTTTGGAGAGGAGCATAAAGTTGGCTAAAACAACCCTGCCAGTAAGGGAATTAGGTTGGGCTCTGAGGGAGGCGATGCGCTTAGTCACATTGTCTAGAATATGACTTTCCATTACTGCTGATGCGTACCCACCTGCCTCCACCCACACACCCAGATGGCGGATAGGCCCTATGGTAGGGCGTGGCACGAAGGGGAGCACCGATGAGGCGGTGTGGGGTGATCAGGGAGGGCGAGCACATGTGCGAACAGATGGGCCGGGCTGGGCACTGGTCGCTGGGGCCCAGCAGGTTTGATACCGACCAAGGAGGATGATTTCAGTTTTGGAAGCATTCAGTGCAGCATTACTTACCTGGGAATACTCCTGGATGAGAGCTAAGCGCGCGTGCGTCTTTATTATTAGACACCCCAACCATACAGCCATCTGCAAACGCCATCATCTTAACTGGGGCTTGGCCTGGTAAATGGACCCCAGTGAGGTGGGTATTCACATTTCGAAGTACTGGGTCAAGGCTGAAGTTGTATAAGAGTGGGCTAAGGAGGTCCCCTTGTCGTAAGCCCCTTTGAGGGTGGACTACTTCCGTTAGGAAGCCAAGGCCACACACTGCCATTGTTGCAGATTCCGTGAGCATCATTCCCAGTTGATGAAGCGAGGGTTAAGCAAAATTGATGGAGGCAGGCCCTGAGGTATTCCCAGTTTACTCTATCATAGGCCCTCTGTTGGTCTAAGAAGACAAGTGCCCCAGAGGCTGTGGACTGGCATGCGTCAGCCACAGAGTGCACGTTATCCCAAATTGACCTTCTGGGTATGAAGCCAAATTGCTCTAGGGAGATGGTAGCAGATGCATTAATCCCTAAACGGTTAGCCATGATTTTTGTTAAAATTTTTGTGTTCGTGTTGATTAAAAAAATGGGGTGCCAGTTGGCTAAGTCAAGCTTATCCCCTTTCTAGAAAAGTGTGACAGTAAAGGCCTCATGTCCTCCTGGTAGGAGGCGCGTTTCCAGAAGGCTCTGGTTAAGTGAGGCCAGCAGAAGTGGGGATATATATTTGAAGTACTTTTTGTAGAATTCATATGGAATGACATCTGGGCCTGGGCATTTCTGATTTGGTGCACCGCGGATGGCTGTCCAGAGTTCATTTGGAGTAATTAAAATTCATTAATTATGGGTATTGGGAAACGGTGCGGATGTGGGTTTGGTCAAAAAGTTTTGCCACTTCAGCTGGCTGAATTAGATCGGATTGGTATAACTTGGAGTAATACTTTTGTATTTTGATTGCCACTTTAACTGGCATATCTGTGACGGAATAGTCCTATCTCCGCACCTGTGTGCAGGCCACACTCTGGCGTGATGCAAAGAATTTTTTCAAAAAAATATGCGGTGCACTTGTCGCCCTCTGTAATGCGTTTGGCCCTGTACTGAACACAAACCTGATGTTTGTGTTGCCTTTCAAATGTTGAGGTGGGCAGCTGCCTCCGCCCACTTCCAGCCCCATGCAGGGCTGTAGCCTGTGGCTGGGATGTTGTACTCCAGTTGTGCCAACTCTGCCAGAGCGCACGAAATGATGGCTGATGTGGCTTTTGAGCATCAGGAGGAGAGGTGGCGAGAGTGGCGGATGGTATCCTTTTTGAAGGTTGACCATGTGGAAATTAATCCCTTCAAAACAGTGTAACAAACTCTTTTGCCAAAGTTGCTGATTCCACCCAAGTGGAAAATTTTGGCAACGCAAGTTTGGGAGGGCGGAGTTTGCACCAATGTGGGGCCTTAGCCACTGTGATAGGTAGGTGGTAGGTTATTGAGACCAGCAGGTGGTTGGAGAATTCCACTTTTGTTGTTTGGAAGTGGGAAATGTGAGATTGAATTTTGCCGGTGTGAGGATAAGGTTAATGCGGGTCATGGACCTTAATTGGCCATTGTGGACGTGGGGGCGCGTCATGTTTTTGAGCAGCGGGGCTTACTGTGGCAGCGCGTCTATTAACCCAAGGGTGGCCTTTAGAACGCAAAGTTCTATGTGACCCTGGGGGCGTGGGAGGAGGAAGGCCAATGGTTCGTGGGTGTGTTTAGCCAACAGTTCATGTCGCCAACTATGAAAGGGTCTAGGGGTAATGGGAGGGATTTGACCGATGAAAAAATTCCCAATGCTCTCATGCACAAGTTGGGGCATAGATGTTGATGATAGCATGCACCACGTCAGCCCACAAGAAAGTGACAACAAAGACTCAGCCATTGAGGAAGGATTCTAATGATAAAAATTAGAAATTTTTTTCCAAACTATCACCCCACAGTGTTCTGACCAAAAGGATAGGGAAGGGAGGAGCATGGTTTTCCAAGCATCCTCGGAACCTCGCGGACAGTGGGACTCCTGGATGGCCAGGATATCCACAGGTAATTTTTTTTGTAAAAAACTCAGTTTCCTAGCCTGGGATGGCAAGGCCTTAAGTCCAGCGATGTTCAGCATCCCTAAAGTGAAGGCTTCCCCCATCACACCTTAGGTGTGAGGGGGTGGGCACCCAGGCCCACCAGCCTCCTCTGTATCCCCATGGGCCTTCACAGCAGCGTGGGTGCTTGCAGCAATGCTATTGGTAGTTTTGTTAAAATTAGCAGAATGGTTCACATTGGCTTTTGCCTTCACTTTCATGTTTCCCCGACGTTGAGCGAATTTTTGTGGTGCGGATGAGTTTGGTGCACCAATGTTTGGGTCAAAAAAATTTCAGGTAGGTTAAAACCAGGTCAGTTTTGACCAGAGCTTGGTTGCAAAGGTTGAATGAGATCAAGTCACCCATCAGATCCTCATATTGGTTGGCCCAATCAGCATGGGCTTCCCAATCTGATTGGTTGATGGATTCCCAAGTTGCTTCCGCCGCGAAGGTTTCAATGTCCTCCTGGCGTTGGGAGTGTGGGATAGCAGAGGTGACTTTGGCCGCTTCCTTGACCGCGGCCCTGTGGGCCTGTTTGGCCTTCATCCGCTCTTAAAGGGAGATAGATTTTACCAGTAGGTAGCAGCCTTGTGATCCCCATGGGAAAGCCTCTTTGGTGCTTGTGGTTGGTTCATAATGCGCCTCTCCGCTGGCCATGGCCGCCGAGGGGTGCTCTTGGAATGTGATTCCCTCCTTAGTGGGGCATGCGTGTGCCTTATGGCCAAATGCATCACAGTGGATGCAAATGGGGGGCGCGCTGTCCACGGTTACCTGGAAAGGGTGGGTGGTATGCCCTTCAATATTGATATATATGGAGTGTGGGATCTGGGTTAAGTCCTTCACGATCTCCTCAGTTGGGGTCAGAACTGCGATGGCTTTGCTGGTGCACAGGTGTGGCATCAGCATAAAGCGTTGCATCTCAAAAGATTGTATTCTGCCATATATGGTGAGACCATCTTTCAGGTGCTGCTCCAAAATGGCACATCTGACCGTAGTAGGCAAAAAGTCAAATGTGAGGAAAATTTGGTTGGATTTTGTCCATCTGGTGTGTTTGGTTTCAATAACCCATTGCCCTTTGGGGAGGTTGATCACTACATGCACCACAGCAGCTTCGCCTGCTGCCTCCTTTTTCAAAACCGAGGTCCAGCCAACTGCATGACATGGATTGAGGTGCAACGTACACCACAGTTGGGAAAAGAGTGTGCACATCCCCACAAAATTTTTCCCATAAAGCTGTTTGTTGGACGTCTAGAAACACACAAACTCCGTATTCTACCAATGAGAGTGGTAGGGAGTGTGCCATGTTGATGTACTGGTTGTATTGTGCTTGCCAAGTGAGGATTTCTGGGGAGATAGTGACTGCCGTTTTTTATTTTTTTCTATTCTGCCAGTTTCTTTGGGGCATTTTGAACGTTTGAGGCCATGGGCCTACCACCTGCTCCTCTTACCTTACTTGCCCAACTGCTCCCTGACATGGGCGCAGACTAATTTCCTCTGTGAGATTATCAAACTAGAATCAGACTTGAATTGCGTAAGTTGCAAAACTGATTGCAACGAGAGAGAAAAGTACCAATGAAATAATAGAGTAAGTCACACACTCCAATTTTTAAGCCTCAAGAACATTTGCCTTGACTAACCCTCTACCATGGCCAGATTATATGCCCAATGGTTCTTTAAATTTCTAAACTACTACCACAGATTCATCATAATTCCTTCCAAGATTTTTATGTAGGATGTCCCCATTTGCCCTTCAGATTACAAAAACTGTTATACAATGCCATGACTGAAACCCCAAAGTTACCTTGACAGCCATTTCTAATATTTATTCAGCTTCATTCTCTGGTCTCGTTTTTTTACTACCATCACAAAGGAAACAACCAGTTCAATGACAAACACGTCCCTAAACATAATTATATTTAGGTGAATTAGTCTTTTTCTACCATCACGAGCCAGGTGAAAAAGACAATAAATTAGCTTCAACTTGGTCAGGACCTTACAAGGTCATTTATAAAATAATAAATGAATATCTATTTGTTGAGTCTTCTAAGGGACCTGTGGTGAATCAAATACATATCCAACAATAAGACCCTTTATCCCCTAAACCAAGCTTTAGAATTAATCATTTTCATGTTTCAATCTAATCAAAAATTTGGTTACTTCCACGGCGAGATAAAAATCAATCAAGAGAAACAATCATTTCTATTATTGTGCTATAACCTGATCAAAAGGATTGACTACCACCGCCGTTGAGGTTCAACTTTAATTTAAAATTGGCTACCTTAGCTTTGAAAAGATAAAAAGATGCCTTATTTTTAAAGTTTAGAAATTACATATATTTGAGGTACACCAACCAGGGGCTGAACAGTACTAATTATAAGGCAACAAAAACCAAATTAAATGGCAATCAACAAAACAAAAAAAATCTTCAACCAGGTAGGGAGCAGATGACCGCTAACCCACCATGGCAGAAGGGAAAGGGAGGGTCAGGCGGCTCAACTTCAGGATCAGCAATGACATAAGAAGTGGTACAATTGAATAGGCAGATATATGCTGAGAGCAAAGGCGTTGGGGCATCATCATGGTGGGGGTCATGGGCTGCAACAAAGTGATTACAAGACACAATATCAGTCATGAGGAGAGTCTCCAAATATTATGCAGGATAATGTTCATCTTGAAGGCGGGCATATGGGAGTAAAGCGAAATTGGCAAGAGATTTCCAAGCGATTTTAGATTTTGGATTAAAGGTTGGACGGCTAGCAACATATGAGGCAGAATGGTGATTAATGAAGGCTAACTTTTTAATTTCTTCTTGCGCTTTCTCTGGAAAATCAGGGGGTGTTTAGGCATATAAATCCCTTTTTGAAAATTCATAAACTTACTTTGCCACTGCTTTGTGGATGAGGGGCCACTGGGGAGAGTCCACCACTGCTAAAGCAAGCTGGTGTTCACTCTGGAAGGGGATGGCATTGGGTTTAGGGGAATACCATCTGGTCAGGAGAGCATTGTCAGATTCAGATTTAGAAATTCAGTCAAACATAGCCATCCGTGGGGCTTTTACCTTATTCTTCCTCCTCATCCATGACAATTTCACCTGATTTGTCAACCTCATCTAATAGAGCCCAAGAACTTTGGTTAATATGATCAGCTGAGGCTGAATAATGGTGGTTGGTAGTTGACGAAAGGGAGCTGAATTATTGCAAACAGTGGTCTATGCCTGATTCTGGTTGGTAAGTTGGAATGCAGGTGGGTGAGTGTGGCTAAAAAAAGGGAGCAGGTTTTCTACTCTGACCAAACAGTTGAGGGCGTTGGGGGAGTTGGAAACAAAATATCACATTCAGATGAAGCTGACAAGGGTTCAGAAATAGCAATAGAAGAAATGGCATAGGGAAGGACTTTTTAGATTGGTTTAACCTAAAACAGAGTGGACAAATTTGTCAACTGCTGTTGACCCATACCTAAAAGAAATGCTCTGGTGCTGCAGCAATGCAAGCATGTAAGGAAATTTGTTTGGTGATGGTGGGGTGGTGGGATTGATAGTGGCAGTATTGCAAGGGGCCGCAAGGCGCTCTGCCCCATAGGGAACCATGAAGATGAGGTTGGGTTGAGTGTCATAATCCAAAAGCTCTGACATCAATGCATCATACAAAATTTGGGGTGGGAGATGGAAAGGGAGGTTTGCAAATGACACCACTAGGGTGGTGTTAGAAGTGAGATGATTATGGGTATCAGGAATAGGGGCTTTATAAATTAATTGAGTCTGTTGTAAAATTGGCATTTTTGTTGAGATATGCCATAATCAATATTGAGCAGGGTTTGACCCACTGAGCAATAGGGCCAATGATATGAGGATCGTTGCCTTTGAAAAAACAGAAATAAGCTTTATTAATAATTTGGAGCACTTGCCCCCACTATACTTCTTTATTTATTATAATAAACACAGCTTTTTGTCACTGTTTCGCCCGCTCTAAACTATTAACATCCTTCTCTTCTTGATCATCGCATATTGCTTGTATTGTAATGACTTTAGATGATACTACTTTCATTGTTTATTAATTCACTTCACCATATCACATTGGTTCCTCTAATTCTTAATTTATTACTTTCCTGATCACCTAATTTGAGTCAACTTCCCTAACAACCCAATATCGCCTAATTTCAAGGTGCTCAAAATCTATAACTCATATTAAACTCAACAGATTTCATCCGTTCCACCATAATAACTTATGGCTTATTGTCCAGTCATATTTGAAATCATGACAGAGTCATTGCTGCTACGGCAACATCCTCCTCCATTTGTAATTCAATATCAAAATAGCCCTTAAATGAGCAAAAATCAATAGAGCAAACTGGAGTAAAGGCATCGGTGGCCAGTTTAATTATTGCTTTGTCAGCATATTAGAATAAACGCCCATAGTCAATATGAAGACAAAACCAAATGTTGGATGAGTATGGGCAAGAGGATGGGGGTGGGTTGGGAGGATGTGCTTAAAGTGGAGTGTTAAGTCATGTGGAGGAATAAATTGGCCAGAAGAGTTGGGTGGACTATTTGAGCATATCTGAATAGGCTTCCTGAAGGTTTGAAAATGTTAAAGGTCGGATCACAGTTTCCCCACATTGGGGCATCAGGCGGCGGATCCTGGGACATCAACTAGAAAAGAAACGTGACCAGACAATGGTAGATAATGTAAGCTTTTTTGTAACTTTTCTTGAAGGTGATCAAGTGGAAAGAAAGTTTTTTAATATGCCTTAGTATTAGGAGGAACAATTTAGATGAATTTTTTGTCTTGTTACTTTTTAATAATTTCTTTGAGATTTTTTAATCCATTTCCCATAAATAAACTTTATTAAATTTTAAATTTCATTCAAGGTGGGCAAACCTGAGGGATGATGCCGCACTAAAAAGGGTTTGAAGAAATGTGAAAGGAGGATAAAACCCAGAAAACCTCCACGCATGGCATATGATAGGCCAGGAACTCCATGGACCGCCTTTGCTATTCACTACCTCAGTTTTGGGGCATTGGTGCGCGAAACCAACATAGTCATAATCATCCTCTAATTAAAGTTCATATACTGGGATTGAACTCGAAGAGGAGTGGGAGAGGGTCCATACTCTACCATTGGGGTATCCTCTCCTATAAATGCTCTTTTTTAAACTAAAAAATATGTTTTCCTGAAAATTAAATGATTGATGCTATAAAATAGCATATATAAAGTTATTCATCAATTAAGTAGTTTTCTCTACTAATTATATCTTTGATTAAATAATCTAAATCCCATCCTCAAGTAATTAGTAGCCTTAACAATTGGTTGGACGATTGTTATACTTCTGCTCTTCCCAAAAGTGGGTTTGGTAGTGTTGAGTGTGGACTCTACCAACTTGGTAGCAGCAGCACATGAATTTCTGTGTCAAACAGGAATTTTCATAAATTCATCCCAAAAGTCTTTAGAAAAGTTGGATAGGAAATCAGGAGGTAAATTCCTTCCACTAGTGAATACATTATTATGTTGATGCCTTGGCGGAAGAGGGTGTTTTTGGGTAAGTAGCTGCTTTAATGGTGAGCTGATTGTGTGTCCAATATTCTGAGTACCCTTGGAAGAGAAACAGTTGTGCGGAGGATTAGATTTGAGAGACTTTATAAATTCTGGACAATCAGGATTAGTGCTTACCTGGAAAGAGCTATAAAATGGCCCGTTTTGAGACATAAATGAATTTATAATGGTTATACTTGAGTCAGAAACTGTAGATGGTTGGATGTGAAAGGAGTGTTTGCCCTTAAATTACTAAAAAAGGCAATCCAACTAGGGCCTGAATAGTAATCTACTCCCGCGCAGTTTAGAGAAAACTGAGATTAAATTGCTGATATAATAGGAGCTACAGCTTCAGCATTTGAAGGAAGAGCATGGAAGATCAAACCTATTAAAAATCTTAGCTGGCTTGTGATGATGCCAACTTCAGAGGGAGGAGGGGAAAAGGCTGTTACAGCGGTAATGGAAGGACACTTGTACTTTGAGTGATCAAGTCTGAAGCACATGGTGCAGATGGTATGGCCATTTCAATGCATGTCCATAAAGGGTGGATGGGGGCGGAGCAGGTCACAGTGCGGAGAGAATTGAAAGATGGGTGTCCCAATGGAAGGGCAGATTGTCACAACGGAGTGAGGCCCTATGTGGTGGCTGGTTCTTAAAAATTCACAAAATGAAGGGCATAATGGTGAAGTGAGTGTCAAATCCTTTTAGAGAGCTCTTGGAGGAGTTTTTAAGGAAAATTGGCTAAGAAGTCTTTATAATTAGAACACTTGATTGGTATCCAATAGCAGCCAATTTTATGGTGGGAATGTGCATACTTTATAAAATGAGCTGCATTAATGTTGTGACCATGGCCTGGAATTCAATAGAGAAGCCCAGGTCAAAGTTTCCTTTGAATATGCAGGAAGTTATAAATTAACGGTTTTTTGTACTGACAGGGCTATCTCAAAGATAACCGCACTATCATAGGGGAAGAGGTTCACATACTTAACACAAAGGCAAAGCGCATGTTGCTCTAGGAGGAGCACTAGGGGGCTATGCAGCACCACCTGGGAGCGCATGAGATGTTGAGATAGATCCTGATTGGGGACAAAGTAACCAGTGAGATTAAGGACTAGTTGAGGCAGACTAGGATCTTTGAAAACGGCATAAACATTCCAGGAGGTAACGCACCACCAACCAATGTAGGGCAGGAGGCGTCAAACTATATGATAACCAAAAATAATTTGGTAGAATAGCAACATGTTATTGTATAAGCTTACAAATTCAAAATTTAAACAAGATAGATAATTGAAGAAAAGTGAGATATTAAGCAGTATATCATTGTAGGTATATTTTGGCCCTCTTTAGAACTAGTCTGATTGAAAGCTTCATTATGTGGTGAACTTGAAAATTACTAATAATTAAAAGCCTATGAAATTTATGACTTAGTATCTAACAGCTTAATATAGGACATATAGCTTAATAAAAAATTTTAATATTAAAATCATGGGCTTTACCTAAACCCCACTCTTAAAAAATGTGTTACAAGAGTATTCCACTAAGTATTAATACCTTTCCAAAATTATTTTTCATTTTCCAGTCCTTCTCTTCATCATATAATCATAAATGGAAAAATTACTTTATATTGTAAAATAAAAAACTCAAAGTAATTATTGACTTTACCTTGGAAAAATAAATGATTTCCTAGCAATATATCAGCATTTCTTTGAAATGTACACAATGAGACTAATCATATGTTTTACAACAAGGTTACAATCGTAAAGACTTAAGTATCCAAAATTATTTATATAATGGCTGTGTCTATCACTAAAAATAATATAATATCCATGGAAGCCTAGTGTGTTATATTGAAAGTCACGTTACATTATGACAAAACTACTATCTAATCTTAAGATATATAAGGCACAGAAGTCAGGATTATTTTTATTGAGTTACATGATAGTTTATGTAGGCATCTTCATTAAAATCTTAGAAGAAGTTAGACCATAGGGCATTATAACATCACATTATTAGAGGTGCCCAAAACATATGTTATATATTCAACTAAATCAACTTGGGATCTACTATCTGTCTGAGGCATCCATGCCCACGATAAAAATAGCTTAATTTGCTTATACTAAATAAGGCAATTTTAAAAATGCTCTATAAGTTTTTTTTCTGATAGCAAAAGAAAGGTAAATTGGGTTGTCTCATGACTAATATCTGCAAGATCTTTCAGAAAATAAGAAAAAATTTTGTCACTTGATATCTGGATTAAAATCTGTGGGTTTTGGTTTTTATCAGGCTACTGTTATACATGAGCAAGATATTCATAAATATGTTACGTTTATTGTTATAAATCTACCATTTCTGTCATTTTGATTGCTCAAGATAATATGTGCTGGTGCAGTAAAGCCAAAATGTACATTTAAAGATTTGTCTTAAAACATTCCTTGTTGAGGCACAATATTGCAGAGCTCTGGGGTGATTATAGTGATTGAAGCATAGGAAGAAATACTTGCATGCCTAAGACTGCCATGAACAGTGTAAATTTTCTATTAAATTTCTTTTTTATTGATTTTTAGAGACCTACATTTTAATGGTTCAACGTATTAAGATTTGATATAATTTTAAATATCGGGAGGTTTATTGTGAGAGGCTATAATATATAAAATACATTTCTTAAAGTCAGGAAGGGCGATTTATAAATGAGGTGTATAGCCAATGGTGCAAAATAAAGGAAATGCAACATATAAGGTGAGGGATTAGCAGCTATTATGTAAAATCGTGGGCCAAAGCTTTAGTATCCTCAGTCACGGCATTTAGAATTGACAGGAACCTACACTCCTTTCAATTAAAGAAGGACATTAACCCATGATCCCTACCTCTTAAAAGATTATGGACTTGTATCACGCCCTCAAAAAGCGCTTGGTGGCTGATATCCCAGCAAGATTATGTCTAATTCATCCCTAAATCAAAAATTCTCACTCAACTTATATCATTACTAACCTGCAAAATTTAACTTTTTTGTTATCAGATTTTGTGATGATTCTTGTGATCTAATAGTGAGTTACAATCAATATTGGGTAAGTGTATGAGTAAACCATGAATGACTAGAAAAAAATCCCACAAATAAAATGGCTGACTACATAAGGGAAGCACTAAACAAAACTAAATTGTGAGAGGAGACCTAAAATGAGGTTAGAGAAAATTTGTCACTATGAATTCTATATAAGGTCCTCCAAATTGGGGCGGCAATTGAGGCGGCCATCATATACAATCATGAGGTACAATGCAAACATTCGAGCATTGAAAATAGACACTTGGTATGATTCTGGCACTTATGTAAATAGGCGCTTCATATGTTTTTCTTATTTACTCCCAATCGCATTCCACTTCTACCCACTTCAGTATAGATGTCCAAAAACATGCCAATAATTAAAGTTCTGAGTTACTCTTTTATGTACTACATAGATTTTAACTTCCCCAAAACTTTAAAAATTCTGATCTCAATTCTGAAAAAAAAACATTTCAAAAATCAACCACGTCTTGGCCTATGGAGGGGTCCACTCGTTTCTCTTTCTGTGATGGTAGTAGTAATCTCTCTTGTTGGCTCAACATTTGTGAAAATCAGTGGAGAAATGCAAGCTGTGCGACACAAGGGCTTCCAATATAAAGCGCCTAATTATGACTAAGCCCCACATGCCATATTTTTTCTCAATGCATATTATGAGCAACCCCAACTGCAAACAAGAGTATGCTGATGAAAAGTGTATGAGGGAGTTGTAGTTGGGAGGTGGTAACAGGGATTAATTATAGGGATGTTTCAATAATTGTCACATAATAGTAAGTCTTCTAAAATGCCAATTTTAGAGAAACGCTCAATCATAAAGTTAATTTCATGACCTATGGAAAAGCCATTTTTGAAAACCCAATGCTATATACTATCAATGGTACTAATGATCTTGCTGGCCAAAAAAAGAATGAGTTAAACTAACATGGTCAGCGAACAAAATGATTTTGAGAAACCTAAATCCCGTTTTAAGCTTTAACTGGCTATAAGATCATGCTGACAGAAGCTTTTATATACCTATGACCCCAAGATAAAATGACAGCCAGTAAGCATGATGGCAGAAGAAACAATTATAAATTACGGCCTCAATGAATAAGTGCATGCCGTCACATACAAAGACTCAAATGATTCCCTTTATAACCTTGTGTCTAAATGCCAATGATAGGAAAATTAAAAAAAATTTAAGGAGAGTTTTCCTATTTTTATGAAGCTTATCAAGAGAAATCATCAAAACAGTAAGTAAATTATTTTGCAAACTCCATTTATTAAGACTTCCAATGTACACATGCAAATGCAAGAGCCACAAGGGTCATGAGAACAACATGAGAAATCAGAAAAGCAGCCATGCATTTTCAAAACGTGCATAGATCCATATAATTTGAGAAAGAAACTCGGGATGTCCATTAGGGTCAAGGAATTATACTTTACTGGGCCTAAAATAAGCAGAAAATGTAAAATTGCATTATGAATTGAAACTGATTTGATATATCAAGTCCTACTATTTACAACCTGTTGTAATCAGGTTTAACAAGCTATCTGGATACTATTTTGTGTATTCTTAAATTCATATATAACTAATAATTAGATGGCAGATCTAGCGAAATAGTTATTTTTAAGCCACAATGCCTCTGTTTTTATGAGTGGCGGCCCAAAATTTTGGATTACTTTTGGTGGATCCCTAAATCTCTGCTGGAACATATCCCGTTCCCCACAAACTTAACAGCCATCAATGCTGTGGCCTTAAATATATGATCACCTCTAAATTATTTGGTGGAATAATTCTTTGTCGCCCTGTTCTGGTGTAAAACCATCAGGAATAGGTCTTATAATTATCAGGGTCATTCTCAAGTAAATTATCCATGTTTGGTGGATTACCTAATGTTCAGTAAAATAAGCTAAACTCTAGCTTTTGCTTCCTTGGCCCAATTAAGATATTGAAAATCTAGTCTAACAATTATGGATGCTGCTTGGTAATAAAAGCACCAATTATAACATGGTTAAAAAGCATATCTGAAGAGGAAGGCTGATGGTATGAGGATCTCTTTTCCTAGAGAAAAGTAAAGAGCCAAGTAGGAAGATTTATTGGAGTAAGCTCAAGAGCCGCTGGAAGTACAAGATACTAAAGTGAACTCTTTAATTGATTATTAAAATTCACTATTATTTTTAATAGTGATTTTGTGTTGTTTTTGGTTAAGGCTACTTTCACCAAACAGTAACTTAATGTTATGTTGAATAACCTATGCCTTTTTTAGTCTGACTTCTTTGCGTTAATTTCAACATGTGGTGATCAATATATGGGGCTACACTCTGTTATCCTGTTTATTTTTGTTTGTCAGTATGGGGTCTGGTTATTTAGTAGAGGAGTACCTTCTAGTAAAGGTAGCGCAAATTATGGGCGTTGTCAGACAATTAGACATCTGGCTAGTCAAAATGAATGTTTTGGTGGAAAATAATTCAGAATTTAATAGTACAATTAGTTTATTTTTTGGAGTAATTCATTTAATTGGAAGAATGATGTTACTCCTCATATTCAGCCAAAAAAACCTCTGATTGAGTTGGTGATGGCACCCTGCAACCCTGACAGAATTGGCATACTGATGCAGAAGTCCGCCCACGTCCTACCTGGAATTTGTTTCAATTTTCTAACCAAAAACCAACCCCTTTTCTAGACCTGAAGGAGGTTTAGGGGTAGAAAAAATATTTTATCTACCAATCAACAACTAGGACCTCAAGTAATCAGCTGTGGTGACAACCTTTTCTTTTTTTAGTACTAGATGGTCCCAAATGGTGACAACCTTTTCCAGATGCTTGATTGGATTAAGTATATTAAAACATTACCACATGGATTTATCATCCCTGCTGTTGACCCATCGTTTAAAAACAAGTAAATTCGAGGTGAAAAACCTTCCAAGCATTCTGATATAATACATAGTCATTTTCCTAAATTGAACCATTCTCTGCCTAACTCATATTCCTTAGTGTATCACTATTAGCCCTAAGTATGCTTTAGATACTAAGAGATGACATTCTAATAAGGAGATTAATATTGTCCCTGTTTTATTATTTTATTTAGTACTAGATGGTCCCAACCCAAGGGGGGATTCATCGATGTTCCCTGTTTTATTAATATAAAACAAAAGTAAAACAACTTGTAGTTATTTTCATAATAAATTTATTTATATTGGGAAAAGAGCTATATGACTCCTATTACTACACAGTTGTTTAAAATCTTGTGTTAATGGCACCAGCAAGTATACATATCGCCAAGATTTCAACAAGTGGCCACTACAGGGGCGCCTGTACATCATAATCTATAAATGAAAATAAAGGACGTTAGGATGCTAAGCCTCTCGCCATTCCTGCCAAGACTGACCCAAGGATAATTGCTTTAGAGCAAAAGCTAACCAGTGTTTTGCTCATCTTAAAACACTTTAAACAGCACCCTTACCAAATCTCTCAAGGGTATGCTTCTGTTATACCAACCTTTCTTCAGAGACAAGTTTACCTCAGATGAGGGTAACATTATCTCATTCCTCTTTGTCTATATATCTGTTATGGAAGGGACAACTGACTAGCAGAAAATTAAATACGTCCTCCCTTGATTTAGTTGCATGGCTCAAGAGGTAATGATTCCAAATATGATCACCTTCAACACCTGGGAGGAGTTTAAAGAAGCCCTTATTGACAAATTTGGCTCTGCGCAGAGTTTACATAGGAGGAAATAGGCCTTTTATGTTCCTTAA
Source organism: Massospora cicadina (assembly GCA_022478985.1). Lineage (NCBI taxonomy): Eukaryota > Fungi > Entomophthoromycota > Entomophthoromycetes > Entomophthorales > Entomophthoraceae > Massospora > Massospora cicadina. The sequence continues at coordinate 34,228 of JAKSZP010010636.1, read as the reverse complement.
CATGCAAAAAAGAGAATCATTTCCTCTTTTGTTAATTGTTCAATAGTGAAGCCCATCCACTATTGCTGGTATAGATGCTACCAATTGACGAGGCCGTTGCTGCCATATTTGAATAAATTGTATTATAAGCCCTCCTTGCAAATGCACATCTTTTCAGTAAAATGTTCCTTATAGAATTTATGCGATATTAAGGAGGCTCTGCTAAAAGCGGCAGATTTATATGAACTTGAACTTGCTCCAGGAGCACTGAGGCAAGATTCCACCATGACTTCTCTAGCCTCCCCCATGGCCATCGCCCTTGGGGAACCTTCCCCCTCAGTGCAGCTCAAAAAAGATGTTCCTCCGCCATTTGAGGTTAGACAGAGTATACTAGCAGCGATTGGGCGGTGCTCCTTTACATTATCTGTCCCAAAGTTTGCCTTGTGCCATAATCTACAACTTTGCCTCGCTTTGCTCTCTCTCATGTGTATCCTCTCAAAGCAATTCATTTGTCACGTCCCTCTAGGACGCCTCTTATATCCTCCTCGGCCTCTTTTCTGGCCGTTAGTAGCTCAAGACCTGCTCCACTAAGCCAGCCAAAAACCCTCTACTCAATAGCGCAAACTCAGAGTCGTTGCTGTTGAAACGCCTTCTTTAAAAACTAAAAGGTTAGTTGAGCGCCAAACGGACATCCCCTGCAACAAGGGAAGCCCTAAATCTAATCTCTTTCCTATGAACCCCAAGACGTGCATAGATAATCCCTATGATGATGAATCTTTAGTGGGTTTTAAGGATGTTGGGTATTATGTTCTAGGTGATCCAGTTGAAGTGGGGATATTAGATCAGTTTAAAACCTAAAAGATTAGATATGGCCCTGATATCCAGCGGAACATATCTGTGTCAAGTGCTGAGGTGTTTAAAGGTTATCAATACTGTTATTGATGCTGACCAGATCATTGCCTTTCATATATGATCTATTTATAATGTTCATACTCCACAACCTATCCAAGACAAATACCCCAATACCGCTCAAAGACTAGCTTTGACTTTCCATCTTAAGGAGGTCCTAGTTCTCTCCATGAACCTAAGGGGGAACTTTAACTAAGGTGGAGGTCGTCATCAACAAAGTATGGGTCATGGCTATTCTTGACACTGGATCTCCCATAAAAGATGTCTTCTCAAAGCTTACCAAAAAGTTAAGCTGGCCTTCGACTTGGGATACATCCAAGAGTTTGGAACCGCAGGTCCAAATAGCATTAGCGCTAATGGGGAATACTCCTCGTTAACCACTATATTTTAAAAGCTTATTATGTAAGCTCTGGCTGTAGCCTTGGCTAGTAACACTTATGATATGCTCTATGGTACCCAATTTATGATCAAATAAGATGTTATCATCATCCTGAAACAGGGCTATCTCTCCCTACTTAACTATAAGGTTCCCCTGACTCTACCCAATTAAAGAACAAAGTAAAAAAGAATACTAATGTTTAGTCAAGTACCCTTCCTTTGCAATATCCTTACACTATATGATGGCAGGGTGAAATAAAAATAGGTTGCCTGAATATGTGTACTTTATAGGGAATTACTTTTTATGTGTCAGAAGAGGTTTTGATCAAGACAGGTGAACAAAGGGTGATTGACATTAAAGTTACCTTGCAAATCCCCCACAACTGCTTACTACACCTAACAAGCACTGATAGGATATGTTCCTTGGAGCATCAAGTATTGCCAGGTATACTAGACCCAGCTTACCAGCGACCTATCAATATCCTACTGGGGATTTTTAACAGTTAGGCCATGACTGTAAGAAACATCTGGAGATTGGAAGTTTCTGCTGATCCCAGTTGAAGATGTAAACAAGTCCACTGCATTGAGTCTATGTCGGAAATGGACCTAACTGCTGATAAATTGTTTTAATTTTTAAATTTTATTCAAGGTAAGCTGACCAGGAGACGGACATTAGCAATACAAAATAACGACCAAAAACACAAATTAAACGCCCTAAATGGGTGGTGAGACACCAAAACAGAAAGCAAAATTAACCTACCAGGTGTAGCAGTCGTGAACTGCTTATTCCCACCATGGCGGATGGGGAGGATAAAGGGGATTAGGCGGATTACAATTTTCCTCTTTATAAGTGAAAAGGTGGATCAAAGCTGAGATCAAGGGGGTTGGGGTATCCTTGGGATGTAGGGTGAGCAAAATAGATAATTGTTAAGTTCTCTGGTACCAAAATGGCCTGGAGCATAGCCTCCAGGTTTTTGTAACATGGTGTTCAGCTTTTATGCATGCATCAGAAAACTGGGAATATTTTGTGATATTGGCTCTGGTGATACATGTGGTGGGGGAAATTCTGCCAGTGCACAACTTTCTTGATAGCAGAGGTGGCAGTTTCCCTTAACCGTTTAATTTCCACTTTTGCAACCTCTGGGAAATCGGCAGGGAAATAGGTTACATGTAGCCCTTCATTAAATTCGGTGACAGAGAGTGCCACAGCTTTGCGGAGATGATGGCTATCATGAGAGACCACTGAGGCCTTGGCAAGTTGATGGTCACTCAAGAATGGTGTAGCGGTGGGTTTGGGGACATATTTCTTGGGTGGTAATGGGGCATCAAAATCCGAAGGTAGATACGGTTCCAAATTAATGGGAAAGTCAGGAGGTGGGACAATACCCAAGATTCAGTTAATTCATCCAATAAGTCCCAGGAATTTTGGTTGAGCATGATTGATTCAGAGGGACGTGGTTTTGGTTGGTTAAGTTTTGGGGCGTGAAGTTGGTTGGATTGAATTTGGGTCCAAACCTGCTCCTGATTGGTTATATTGCAAGAAATAAAGCTGGCTTGGGCTTTGGTTGAAAAAGTTTTGTTGATTTTTGAGCGTTCATCTGGAGGGGGTGGGGGAAGCCAAAATTTCTACTCAAATGCTGTTTGTGAGGCCTCGTGTGTGAGCTTGGCGGATTCCACTTGTTTTGAATTGTAGCTACAGTTTTTTGAAATGATCCAACTCATGGCAGAGGGGGCAAACGGTGCATCTGTTGTCAATATGAGCCCAAAAGAAGTGATCTGGTGCAGATGGGATATGGGCATGTGGTGGAGTGTTCTGGTCTATGGTTGGCTGGTGGGGGGTAATGGTGGCCATTACCTGTGGTGCCACTAACCGCTCAGCTCCGCTCAGGACTAGGAAGTGGAGGATGTGGTTTGTACCATATATGGACAGCCCAATCATAAATTCTTCATAGAGTGTTTGAGGGGGAAGGTGCGAAGGAAGGTTTGCAAAGATCACCACCATTGTGGTGTCACTGGAGAGCGTTTACGGGTTTTGGTAATAGGTGTGATTTATATAATAAGGGCATAGTTGCTGCAGCAGCTGCGTCCTCTTCAGTGGTAAAACAAATATCAAAATAGCCCTTATAAGGGCAGAAGTCAACAAATTCCGCTGGTGAAACCGTGGTCATTGCCAGCTCAATTATTGCTTTGTTGGCATATGGGAAGAGACGCCCATATTCAAATCAGAGGCAAAAGCAAATATTGGATCGGTGTAGGGCAAGTGGGTGGGGGCAGGTTGGGTGGACTCGTGCTAAGTGTATTAGTAAGTCCCTTGGAGGGACAAATTGGCCTGATGTATTAGGTGGGCAGGATGAGCCTGTACATACACGTTTTCCTACTGGGTGTAAAACGCTAGCAGGGAGAGTGCCACTGCCCCACACTGGGGCAGCAGGTGGCTGATCCGCTGACATAAATGGAAAACAGCTATGTCATAGATAGCGATGGAAAATTAACAGATGTTTTTGATAAATTCGCTCAAAGGTGATGTCACTGTTGATAAATTGTTATGTGCTTTTCCTGACATTAATATAACTGATGAATCAACCACAACCAAGCTGAAAAAGGTCCATCCTTTCTTGAAGCCTACAGTGACATATTATCTAAATCTGATACGGACTATGGGCATATGAAGGGTTGGAGTCATACAATTGATGTTGGGGATGCCCATCCCATATTATTGAACCCTATAATAAAACAAAACCCAAGGAACATCAGAAGAGGATGGAGCTCAAACAGCTACTAGACGCTGAGCTACTGGTACCTTCACAAGGATCGTGGTCATCACCTCTCTTGCTGATAAAAAAGAAAAATGAAAATCATTGGGTAGTTAAAGACTACTAAAAACTAAATGTCCTCAAAAAAGGATATTTACTCTATCCTTTGCATTGACGACGCTCTAGCACAACTCTCTGGATCTAATCTCAATATGATATGGACTTGGTCAGTGGTTACTGGCAAATGAAACTTTCTCCCAAAGATCAGAAGTGTGCTCTTATTTGTAGTGAAGGCATATTCCAAACCACTCTACTACCACAAGGGGATGTGCAATGCACTTTTGACTTTCAGTGAGTCATGGATCACATTTTTCAGGATCTCAAGTTAAGTTTTGTGACCGTCTATCTTAGTGAAATCACAGTCTTCTCAAAATTTTTGCAACAATCATCTTACTCATCTAAAAGAAGTTTTTTAAAGCCTGCGTACATCATGCATTTAGTTAAGCCATCGAAATGAACTATTTTCCAGAAGCAATTGGATTTCATTGGGCATGCCATTTCACAGGAAGGGATACAACCCTTACTTGATAAGGTTGAGGCTATATCAAAAGTTCATGCGCCGTGACCCTGCATGATATCCAGGTGTTTTTGGATTGTATTTATTACAATTATTTATGCCAAAGCTTTCTTGGCTGAGTGAGCCTCTTGTTTGACTATTGAATAAAGCATATTTCTATAGGAGTGCTGAAAAAAGGCCTCCTTTGAGAGGTTAAAGCAGCATCTTCAAGAATGGTAATCCTACGTCACCCAGATTATGTTAAACTTTTCAGCTTGTTTACCAATGCCTCTGACTATGCTTTGAGAGCCATCCTGGCCCAACTGGATGACAATGGCTTAGATCACCCAATGTCATATCTTCAGCAAGTTAATAAAAAGCCAAACGCAATTACAGCGTCACATATAAGAAGTGCCTTTCTGTCTTACTAGAAGTAAAATATCATCTCCCTTTTATATGAAGCCTCCTTTACCTGGTTACTGACCACGCCTTATAAAGTGATTACAGAATATGAAGATCCCACTGGACGTTTGACTCGTTATACTTTAATACTCCACCACTACGACATGAAAATTGAGCACAGAGCTAGAACCTGCCATATTTAGTTGATGAGTTAACTTGGCTTCCTATCTTCATTTTAGATAACAGCGAAGCAGAAAGATTACACGACCTCCTCGTGGACACTGATGCCTGGGATGACGAGGATGATCCCATAAAAAAGGTTTCTACTCCCACAATACCAAGGTGGAGAGTGGGAAGATAAATAAATAGGTAGGGGAAAACTGGTTGCACTATCTTTGACCTTCAGAGAGATTACCTGTGATCATGAAGGTTCATTCTATCTTGATGCATAGTGGAGTGTGGAAAACCTATGAGTAGGTCAAACATCGGTATTATTGGGAGAGTATCATGGATTCCCTTATCAAATTCTTAGATTTCTGCCTAATCTGAAAGAAGCAATCTAGCTTTCAGACTAAGATATCTACCAACATACTATGCAAAACAACCATTTCATAAGATAATCTTAAATGTGTTTGGCCCCTACCCAAAACTACCAGTGGGAATAGATACATAGTGGTAGGAATTGATCACTTCACTAGATGGTTTGAAACTGTTGCTCTCCGTTAAAACTGCTAAAGCCACCACAACCTTCTTACATCAATATATTTTCACTTGGCATGTTTGCAATCTGGTCCTACTTTATGACATTGGTAAAACTTACTGACAGAGTGGTTAAGATCTTGGCTACCTCCATGGGAGACCAACTACTCTTCTCAGATCCATACAACTCTTCTACAAATGGTACTGTGGAAAGAGCTAATGGAACCTAAGTTTCCATATTACAAAAAGTGTCAAGATTAGATCCTTTAAACCAGAATAAATTTTTGCCAGTGCTCTCGTGGCCCATCACATTAGTTATCATCTAATTCTTAAAATGTTTCCTTTTCACAGCTTATATGGTTGAGAACAAGGAGTATCTGCTCTGTTAGCTATAAAAGTTTTATATTCTAGGACTGACGATCCTAAAAAACCCTGAAAATATTAGACCAACAAAATATTCAGCTAAAGTCTAATGCCATGACTAACCTAGATAAAACTGTCACCAAAGAAGCCTTTTGATAAAATGATATGACCAGATGGTAAGCTATACATTTCAGTGGACTGTAAATTAGAGTCAAGGTGAGCCTCGAGGTTGAGCAGAAAATATATCAATGTGAAGTAAACTAATTGTAAATTTAATAGTTTGGTGAATCAAAGGAATTGCGCCAAAACCTCAGATAGAAGAAAAATCCTATAATGTAACTAATAGGAGATTGCTAAGCAGAGGGTGAATTTGACTTAGAATAATGAGATAATAGTTGAGCAGAAAAACGAGAAGGAGATTTTTTTGTAGTTGACTAATAAGTTCTGCGTTTTATTATTACAATAAAAGTTTTGATTGGGTCAATTGCTCCATACCTTAGTTATTGGTTTTAATCAATGATAAGTAATATGCATATAGGACATTCCGTTGCTCAGTGGATAATACTCTGGTCAAACCAGATCTGCAGAATTAAACTGTATCACCAAATATTTAACAGTGGTGCTCACTACAGGGCTACTAGTCAACTGTAGCATATTATTATTAGGGAATCATGGCGAGCCCTCATTCGTTATGCAAAAGCCTGATTGGATTTCACGCTTGATATATTGGGGAATTTAGAGAAGCATTCAATGAAGAACTGGCACTTTTAATGGTGATGGAGCTGAAAGAAAAGGATAATATGATCGAATTGCAGTTAAGCGCCTGTACTGCGTTAGCAGAAGATCAACAGGACCAGCCTACAAGCATAAACCCCAGCCGCTGCAGGGTATTATAGAATAGTTTCTGTGGGGGTACTAACTTTATGAAGATGAGGCAGGGGAACATGCTCTTAGTTTATTCTATAACCAACGGGACCAAGAAACTCATTACACATTATATATGTCCTATCTTGATGCAACCACCTTGGGGCTGTCTCGCCAACTCAGCACCCTTGGAACTGAGGAATAATATGTTGCATATATGCAGCTATCAATCCACCAGCTACTGCGAGTGCAGCTCGCCATAATATTGAGATTTAAGACTTTGCAGTTTGTTTAAGTGCAGCAGAAAAATACTCATCTTTTACATGACCACCTTGATCACCCTTTCTTGGAGATTCAGGGGCGCTTGTGCATGTGGACAACAGTGTTTTGGATGCCCGCCATCATTTGGAAGAATTGGTTCTGCAGTTGAATCAGGAGTTGCCCTAAGTGATAGGGGAACTGTATGACCAGCGCAACCTATCATTGGAATGGATTAAGGACATCACTACATTGGTTAGCAACACCAAGCGGTTTGTGATGGACCTGGAGGAATGGGTGAAGTGATTTAAGCAGAAGTGGCTTATATTAAAGAATGGGTTACCTCGAAAGAGAGGCAGAAGATGGATCATGTTAACTCTGTGGCAGTTGGATTTAGTCAGCTTAACATTGAGCGGAGTAACCAGCGGACAGCTGAACATATGACTAGCTTTCTTTTGGAGTCCACAGTTACTGCCAGATGCTGGGTCAAATTACTTAATTGTAAAGTGTTAGTCAGGCGCATTGTATCTGAGCCATTACTCTTCCGTTCACCAAGACGTTGGAGTATGCTGATATGCAAGTGCATTTAGATAGTCTTTGATGGGCCAACAAGGAGCTGGCGAAAGAATGAGACGCTCTCATAAGTCAATTAGATGAAGCAAATCAACAAGCGCGTGACACTGGACATCAAAACTTAATAATGCAGGGCACATTGGAGGACGTTCTCTCACAGATTCAGGCAATGGATCATAAACTGGACTCTAAGTGAGAATTCTGTCGCAAATTGAAAAATCAGTATGAAGCGCTTTATCAGGAGGTGCAAGATGGCCAGTGTTGGTGCTAATCAGTCAAAGATGAGCGAATAAATGAAAAACATTTTGAGGAAAGATCTGGAAAAACTGAAAAGGTGCAGTAAGTGGTGAATTTGGAGAAGGATGCTATGTATTGACCAGCAAGTATCCCTTGGGGGTCGTGGTAGTCCCTTCTAACAATCCAATTTGTTCCTGGTCCACTTTGGTGGATTTAATCCATCTGCGTGACCCTACACTAGTCTACAACGAGGATGTTTTCTTCAGTTGTTCTGAACCTATTTTGGCTGTTCCTCACGGCCAGAGCTTAGGCAAAGCGATTTTGTTCGGATCAAGAAGCTACTGCCCTTCAGTTATGATGAAAACATGCACGGATATTTAAAATGGTTTGAATTCGCCATGGAAGGGGCATTGGATTGGCAGAGAGCAAAACCATTGCTTTCTGGTTGAGATGTTAAGAGTGCCGACCAGGTCACCTGTTACCTCCAAAATAGTTCCGTATCTTATCAAGAGGTGAAGGAGACTGTGCTCCATTTGTTTGGGGGCGCAGATAAGATGGCGCAGCACAAGGCTGACTTTCTGACCATACAGTCTCACAAGAAATATTCCCTTGTAGAGTTTTCAGAGCAGTTCATGGCTGAAGCTCATGTGTTAGTAGGAGCTAATATTTTAACCACTAATTATGTAGGCATAGTTATGACGCCAGCAGTCAAACCATACCATGAACTGCATAATGCTATGTCTCACATACTGAATAAATATTCATGACTTCTTCAAATCGTTAACACTTTGCGCCATCTTTTTGCTAAGTTCATTGCACCCAATGGTGAGTGGAGGGCCCCTGATATATCCATGGCATACTCCTCAGGATATGAATAGCAATGACTCAGTTGTAATCCGTTAAGTAATATTCATCCACCCTATATGTTGGCAGATCCTTTTCGCCCTCCTTACGATCAACTGCTCCATCCCTAGCCAAACTTCAATACTTCGTAAACATTTGACCCATGTCATCAGGCACAAACTATAGATGTAAGCCGTTTATAAACGCTTGTTTCTCATGCGGATGAAAAGGGCATTATACACTAACTGCCCAGGCAACCAGAAGTTGAATGCAGTGCCATCTGTTATGATTGAGCAGGGAAAAGCTCAAGTGGTTTAGAGATTGGACGCTCTACCTCCCCTATTTCAAATATAATTGTCCCTATAGATTCCCAAGAGTCTCTTTGCAGTGGGCTCAGAACCCAGCCCAATGACTTATTATACCAACAACTTCTAATGAATTTCTCATTATTCATTCAAGAGTATGACGATTCCTCTTCAGACTTGGAGTTCCGCCAAGATGTGCAAAAGCTGTATGCATTGAAAAGCATGGAACAAAATGGCTTAAGTTATGCTGGACCCTCAAAGGATGTCGCCTCCCTAGTGAGGGTTAACGTAGCCATTCCAGTAGAAAACATAGCCCTGGAGTATCCTCATGTTGGTATGGGTATATCCTCTTTCCTTGGTAACAAAATGCCCTTGGACGTTCACGTAATAAACACCAATGGTTCTTTTTACCTAAAGTGTACTTACTGCACTATTATTGTTCAGAACATAAAAATCTAAGCTATTATAGATATTAGTACTATAATTAATATAACCTCCACAAAGCTTGTGCCTAAGCTTCCGCTGAAGCCTGATGTAGATCACAGAGTAGTGTATGGGACCGCGGGGGCACAGAGCACTGTGTCAAAAGTAGCTTACAGGGCGTTACCTCTGAGATTTGGTTCAGTTAGGGATTCTGATCCACGGTGGTTATTCCAAATAATATTTATGATATGTTGATTGGTGCTGCATCCATGAGGTATTTGGAGCTATGGTCAATATGGCGAAAGAAACCATTAGTATCTTGGGATAACAGATCCCCATTTTTTTACCTCTAGCAGAATCCCAAAGGACTCAATCCGCTCCATCCAGATTTATCTAGCATATAGAGATGAAGTAATTCCTGTCCAATATCATAAAATAAAATGAGGACCAGTGCCCTCCCCTACCAGATCTACGAGTTTAAAAGGTATTTCACTATGAGCTGAAAGCACTTTGAGCATACCTTCTGAGCATCAGGTCATAATAGGAACTGAGTAGAAATAGATGTCCATGAAGGGCTATATGGGGAAATTTGTGGACCTTACCAGCAATCGAGGCTTGGAACCCATGTGGCTCTGGGGCTACTGCTACCAGATAAAGGGGATATTAAGGTATTGTTAGCAAAACTAAAGAAGGAATTGATGATTAATCAAAGGCACCAAGTGGTAGCTTATTTACCTCTGGCGCCTATTGATGAGGTTCACCATATTCATAACTTCGGATCATTGGAGGACCTCAGCCTACTAGTAAATTCCTCGTTTGGCATAATGGCAGTGGTTCCATGGGAAGCTCTAACCAGATTATTATAATATCAAAAGAATAGGGCGAATAGCTTTATTTGAAAAACACTGATATATTTTTGCCTCTGATGACCATGATTTGGGGTGCACCTGAGGGTAGTGCACTGGGTAGATAAGGGAGATCATTCTCCCATTAATTCAAAGCCTATTTGGAGCTCAAAGGCGGATGAAGAGATTGTCTCCAATGAGGTAGACGTATTAATCTAACAAGGGATGTTAGAGCCATCTAATGGTTCGTGGGCATCACCAGTGCTTATTGTTAAGAAAGAAGATGGTACAAACTTGGGTGGACATTGACTATCAAAAGCTCATTAGCGTTACAAAGAAAGATTATTACCCCTTCCACGGATTGATGGCGCATTATATCAACTTGGAGGTTCTAATTAATTTTATGCCATGGATTTGGTATTGGGGTACTTGTTGATCGAATTGCCAGTGGCAGAATGCGAGAAATGTTCTATAATCATTTTGTAGGGCTTATTCCAGACTACACGTATGTCAAAGGGATTGTGCAACCCCCCAGATACGTTCCAGCGCGCTATAAATACAATCTTAGGTGACTTGAAGCTGTCCTGCGTTTTAGCTTATCTTGATGATATCAACATGTTAATGTGAAAATTCGCAGAGCATATTGACCACCTGGAGCAAGTGTTCCACTGACTCGCTGATGCTAATATCAAGACAAAGCCTCAGAAGTGTCATTTAACCAAAGAGCAACTGAAATATCTTGGGTTTTTGGTGGACTCAAAAGAACTTAAACTGTAGCTGGCAAAGGTGGAAGCTATAAGTAAAATGCCCTAGTCAGGTAATCAACGCTATATTCATGATTTCTTGGAAATGGTAGGTTACTACTGGCAGTTCATTCCTAACTTTAGTTGTATTGGGGCACCGCTCTTTGAGTTGTTGAAAAAAGCCACTTTTAACTGGATGGAACGATGCCAAAACGCTTTTGATGTCTTACAAACCGCATTAGTGAGAGCACTCATTTTGCAATACCCCAACTATAAAAAACTTTTCATAGTACACATGGATGCATAACTTTTTGCTGTAGGGGTAGTATTATCTCAGGAGAATGCCGACAGCATAGAACACCCTGTCACATTTTGTAGCTGAAGCTTAAACTGTCATTAACGGAATTACACCATGACTGAGCAGGAGTGTCTAGTGATGATTCATGTAAAAAATGATTTTATATAATTTCACGGGGTTAAATTTTAATTAGTAACAGAACATGCATCCTTGCACTGGCTGTAATATCTCCGTGAACCTGAAGGATGGCTCACATGATGGCGTTGAAGCTCCAACGATATGATTTTGAGAATGTAAACTGGCCAGGAACAAAACATCAAAATGCAGACTGTCTTTCATGGATACAATATTTGTATTATGGCGGATTTGGCTTACATTATCTATGAGAAGATGGTGGTGGGTTAATACCATGATGAGCCGCCGCATGTGATCAAAGTGCTAGAAAGGCTTAAACAGGACACCTTCTTATGCGATGGGTAACTATATAAGCGGATTGGTGAATTGACGCTAATTTCCCTAAGCCCTCTGTCAGACTAACAATTATATGTTGCACATTGGGTGGTATGATACCGTGGATTGCGTATAAATTATTTGATTTCTTATGACCCTCTGTCAGATTCTGGTTTTTGACTTGAAAATAAACCCTTTAACAACCATCAGATCGGGCTGATTATCCTCCCAATGCTTAAGCTAATATATTATCTCTCACCTCAAAGCCTATTACAACAACATGGCTCAGGTCAAATATCTCAACGTCATTTTGATCAAGTACTTTATCAAAAAGCTTGGGCTGAATACGCTTAAACATTATGGCTGATTATCTATGCATTAAATCTTGGCAATTGGTCTTAATTATCAGGAACACAATCAATTAACTAGTGTACAAAATCTTTTGGGACCAATTCAAAGGTAACATTTAAAAGCCTCGTGGACCATCAGTCAAATGAAAAACGTAATCAATTTTCTGCCCTAGGCCAAATGTAAGGAGAGTGTCTATAACTCTCCTGTTCCCAGCGTGGCAGTGCGCGGTGCACCAGGCCAACGCCAGGGAACTAGCCGTTAGTGCCAACGTGATTAGAGCCCTGCAGAGGGTGCTGGAGCAATAACCACTTAGGCATACAATAGTGAATTTTATAAATAAAAACCCCTATAAAGGCGACGCGGTGCACATATAGAAGTGGGCTCAGCGGCCCAGGTTGGAGGGAACCTGGGAGGACAAACGGTGCATGAGGGGAGAGCTGCATAGTACTTGCAATGGCAAGGGTAATGGAGCATGAGACCTCCTTGGAGAGGTTTGCGCACAATAGTGACTGGAATATCATAAAATTAAAAAATAATGTAAACGGAGTAAAGTTTTATTAGGGAAGTCAACTAACAAGGAATGTTGGTCGAGGAAAACATATTTAAGCTCAGATGAGGAAATTGGGGTTATGCCGCAGTGGGCCCAAGCAGCGACTCACCAATAGGGCAATACTGCCATCTGAGTTAGTGGAATAGGCCAAAACCAACTGCACTTGAGTGATTATATGAAGTTAGATTCAACCTGAGCGAGTTATTTCATAGATGGAACAGGTTTTGAATCTCCGTTCCTTAACTAACCAAACCAAAAAATCCGCTTTTATTTGGTAGATAGTTAGTTTTAATGCTTGTCCCGACGTCAGGGGCTGGGCACTCAGCAATCCACTAGGACCAACCTGGGAATATTTTGCCCTTACCCAGCGCTGGTCTAGGGTGTGCTTCAGGTCTGGGAGGCCTATAGCTTCACCTTTTGGGCCTCCAGGCGCCTAGCCTTATCTTTGGGGTTGGTCACCACTATTATGTCATGTGTACATGACACCAAAATTTGTATGGTGATCCACATAATTGGCACAATGTCACTTGCACATGGATTGTCCAAAAGGGAGTACCTAGTGCTATCAAGAGAGAGGCCTGCTGACGTCCTGATTAGTGGTATGTCATCTACTTTAATTGATGCAAGAATTTCACAGAAGGTTTATTTCATCAGTAGTATGACTAAAAATTAAATCAAGAAGATCCTAAGATAATTTTGCATGTTTTTATTGCAATCATGTACCTGAAGCCCTCCCAATGTTGAGAGTATTTTGACACCAATAAACCTAAGAAAAGGTCTTAGTCATATCAGTTCAAGGGCTGAACTGAGGTGGTAAAATATCTTTGGATTTTGTGCTCAGTGTGGCCAGGAGATGCCTAGAGGTATAAATACTTGCGCCTGGCTTATTGACTGATTATCTAATAAATACCATCTAATAAAAGATATATCTATTTCATATATTTCTGTTTTTCTCATTGAATCCTTTCTTTTGTGAAGAGTTTACAAGCTGGACGTGCTAAATCCACAACTTGTATATAACCTGCCTTAGAAGAAGTTCCCGAACATGAAGGGAAAATTACACCCAAAGTTTGGCTGGAAGAGTCATGGAAATTATAATAAGCCTAATGAGTTTTCAAACGGTCTGAATAATGTAAACCACTGGCTGTAGTGAGGATCAATCTATGTAACTTTGTCCTGAATAAATGTGCAGGATTATAAACCTGTGAGCAATCATCAGATTTTTACACTCCCATTTCAGAAATCTGGCCTACAAAGATGGAGTTATCCCAATTGAGTATGTCAAAGCGCGGTCAAAGGTAAAAGCATTACCCTTTCAGATCAATGAGTCAAAGAGCACTCCACTTTAATCAAATCAGAGCATCACTATACCATCTGGAGATCAAGTAATTGTCCTGACAGGACTAACAAACTAATATCCAGACGAACTTTATAGTGTAGTATATCACCATTGTCTAAATCTTGATTTGAACCAAACATTGTCCCTGTTATTATAATTCCTGGCCATGGAGAAATACACATCTTGTGTGCAAACCTGCAAAATAAGCCCATCTCCATCAAGCAACATCAAACAATCGTATTTCTGAATCTGTTTTTACCTCAAAAATTCACTCATTCCATGATTTTGGAACTTTTGTCAAATTATGGCTCCTTAATAAGGACCTACTCAGCATAAATAATGTTGTCCCCATGGCTGATTTAAGCAACCTGAAAAACTCCAAGAAAAGCCAAGTTCAGGAGTTATTCTTTAAACGTTGGGAAATATTTGCACAAGATGATTTTGACTTGGGATGTGCTAAGGGTGTCACCCACAAAATCAATGCAGAAATCATTAACCAATTTGATTACACCCAATTTAGCACTCAAAATCATCAGAAGAAGCTGTATCAAAAGAGATTAAGGAACTCCTCAAATGTGGCGTGTAAGTACCTTCAAGAAAGTCCATGAACAGCACCAATTTTGATAGTAAAGAAAAAGGTGGAAGCAACCAAGTAGTCATTGTTTATCAGAAATTAAACATCAAAAAAGGACTCGTACCCTCTGCCACAAATTGATGATGCCTTGGATAATATAGGGGGTGAAAAGCTCTTCTCAGCAATGGACCTTCTCAGCAGATATTGGCAAATAGATCTTCCTGAAGAGGAGTGAGAAATGTGCAATTATAACCCAAGTGGCCTATTTAAGCTGACAATAATGCCTCAAGGGCTCTCCAATGCCCCAGCTACTTTCCAAAAGGGCTATGGACACAATTCTTGGAGATTTGAAGTTGTCATGTGTACTAGTGTACCTTGAGGATATCAACGTTTTCACCCTTACTTTTGAATACCACCTGGAACTTAGAGGAGGTTTTCAAAAGGCTAGCAGCTGCAAACTTAAAAATCAAGCCCATATTTATTAGCTCTTTAAAAAACAACTAGAATACCTAGGATTTGTAATTGACAAAGTGGGTCTTCGGCCCCAACCCTCTAAGATGAAAGCCTTCAACAAAATGAAATAACCAGAATCTAAGTGCAAAATACAAGTTTCCTAGGCATGATTAGGCACTATCACATATTTATTATTGATTTTGCACTTCTTGGTGAGCCGCTTTTTTATCTACTTAAAGATAAGGTCCCACCTGACTGAACTCCAGATTGCAAGTATGCATATGACCAACTCCAATTGGGCCTATTGAGCGCGCCTGTTCTACAATATCTAGACTTTGATCACGAATTTTTCATCCAAACTGATGCATCCCTAACAGCAGTGGGGGCCGTGTTATCCCAAGTTGGAGAAGATGGGGAAGAACATCCAGTTGCCTTCACTAGTTGGATCTTAAACATTAACAAAAAGAACTACACATTGATGAAACGAGAATGCCTAGCTGACATATATTCTTGCAAGCAAATCTGGGTCTTTCTTCATGACACTCATTTCAAAGTTGTTACAATCATGCTTCCCTAAGATGGTTGAAAAACTTTAGAGAATATGAGGGCCAATTAGCCTGCTGGGCGTTGAAGCTATAAGCTTATGACTACACTATTGAGCATTGAGCTGAGGCAAAACATTCAAATGTCGATTGCCTATCCTGACTACCCACCATTGCAAACACTTAGTTGGGCTGCAGATGAATTGTTTTAAAATAGTCAACGGAGAGTACCAAGGTGAGCTAAAAACTCCAAAAGATATTAATGGATCTATAGAAAAATACAACCATAGAAAACGTGGCGCTTTATGATATCCTTGAGGCCAAGAAGTAAATTTTCCCAAGATCCTCAGCCCAACAGACCTAATAATGGCGGCACATAAGGCCATAGGGAATGTTGGATTCAAGAAAATAAAAGAGCATCTGAAGAAATTCTACTACTGGGAGTCAATGAATTTCAACATACAAGAAACGCTAGAATGCTGTGTGGAGTGCCAAGGCAAAAAACCATTTCAAAAAGCACATCTTACCAGCTTGTTCAGCTCAAAAATTCCTGGAACACTATATTTATTGACGTTGTCAGCCCACTTCCAACACGCAATGTGAAGGCCAAGTACATCATAGTAGCCATCGACCACTTGACCAAATGGGTCAAGGCCAAGGCTATTTTGGAAGCTGGAGCAGTAATTCAGCTAAGTTCATCCTTGAAAACATCATCCACAAGCATGGATGTACCTAGGTTATTCTGACTAATAATGGAACCAAACTTTACTACCAATATTCCTGCCAAGTTTAACCAATTAATGGTAGTACAAGATGTGCTTTCTGCTCCCTATCATCTCAAAACTTTTGGTACTGTTAGGTGCGCAAACAATACGTTGGCGAACATTATCAGGAAATTGACTTTCTGCCAAACCATCCAAATGAAGCACTTATCTAAGTTCAGCACTATTTGCCTAAAATATCTCCTAACATACATCAAACTAAGATATCACCATTTCAAGTACTATATGGAAGACTCTGGCCCTACCAACGCTGCTATATTTGGCCCTTGAGAAACCTGGTAAAAACACTTTTAATCAATACGTCTAGTAGATTGAGGGTGCTTTAATCAAACTACAAGCTCAGGCCTTTGACAACAGTTTTGCAGTGAAAAGGACCAACATCAAAAGGACTTGGAAAATTGCTACAAATTGGCCAAATTTGAGGTTAACAACGAAGTTCTTTTTTGCAATACCCATGGATCAGGATGATTGAAAAATTAGATTGCGTCTAGGTAGGGCCATTTAAAGTGATTGAGAAGACCTCTAAGTTTGTATACACAATCAAGGATATTAGGACTGGCCATATATACAACTAAGTCCATGCAAAATTCCTAAGGAGGTTTAATAATCGGCCTGATTAAGAAAAAAATGAAGAAAAAGGAAAATAATATTTATATATATTAGTAATTTAATTTTTATTAACACTTTAGTTTGCACTTGAGGATGGGGAGAGGATCCAACTCCATATACAAAGGGCATCTTTCGCCAAAGTTACCAAATAGAAGATCCAACTTTGGACTCATTGGGTGTTTGGGCTGAAGATAACTGATGCTGATTATCAACAAAGGCTAATCGGGAATCTTAGGGCTTATGTTCAAATTAAGTGGGAAAAATTGTCATATTCTGGTGGTTGACTTAAAAATAAACACTTCAACAACCATCATATCATGCTAATTGTCCTTCCAATGCTCGAGCTAATACTCTAATTCTCACCTCAAAGATTATTTTAACTGCATGGAATGAGCTAAATATCTCAATGTCAATTTGATCGTGTACTTTATCAAAAAGCTTGGGCTGAATACACTCGCATATTAAGGCTGATTATCACTGCACTAAATATTGGCAATTGGTCCTGACTATCAGTAACAATATCAAGAATTCAGTATACAAACTCTTTAAGGTCTGACCCAAAGTTAATGGTTAAAAGTCTCATGGACCATCAGGCAAACGAAAAACATACTCAATTTTCCACCCTAGGGCGAAATTCATATGGTAATCTGCATAATTAGCATGATAGCACTTGCACGTGTACTGCCCAAAAGGGAGTACCTAGTACTATCAAAAGAGAGGCCTGCAGACGTCCCAATTAGGGGTACTCATCTACTTTAATCGATGCAAGAATTCACAGAAGGTGTATTTCGTCAGCAGTATGATGAAACTCAAATCAAGAAGATCCTAAAATAATTTTTCATGTTTTTATCGCAATGTTTGTACCTGAAATCCTCCCAATTTTGAGAGTGTTTTGCTACCAATAAACCCAAGAATAGGTCTCAATCATATCAGTTCGTGGTCCAAATTGAGGTGGTAAAATATCTGTTGAAATTTTATGCTTGATTGTGTCCAGGAGATGCCCTAGAGGTATAAATACCAGCGCCTAGACCAATGACTGTTTATTAAGTAAATATCTTATAATAAAAGATATTTTATTTTATGACTTTCCTGGTTTTATCAGAGTCTTTCTTTTGGAGAAGTGTCAACAAGCTGAAAGCACAGCTTGTATTGAACTCTGCCTCAGATGAAGTTCCTGATTACGTTGGGAAAATTATTCCTGAAATTGACTAGAAGAGTTGGGGATATTATGATAAGCCTAGTGAGTTTCTGAATGGTGAATATACCGTAAGCCACTGGCAATATTAAGGATCATCTGGTGTAACTTTATCCTGATTAAGCATGCAGGATACCATTGTCAAGTGACTAATCCTCAGAACATCACCCACTACTATTGGAAGAGCATGTATTATGAAGTGCTAGAGATGTTTAGCTTTTATCATCAGTGCCAAGTGGAGAAACCTTTCCACAAGAAGACCACATACCATGCTGGTTAAGCCCCAGTTCGCCTGTTATACTGTTACACTTGATGTAGTTGGGCCTTTGCCAACTGTCTCGAACTTATTTAATTACATAATCTTAGCAATTAATCATCTGATGAGATGAGTTAAAACCAGGGTGATTAATGATTTGGGGGCGGGTACCACCACCAAGTTTATTATTTAGTGTGTAATACAGCAATATGGCTGTCCGAAGTTCTTCTTAATGGACAATTTTACCAATTTCACTTTGCATATTCTGCCCAAGTTGAACGAACTGATAGCAATCTGTGGGGTCTTGACTACACCCTACCATCCAGAATTCAATGGAATGGTGGAACAGGCCAACGGAACATTGGTAAACATAGTCTTCAAGCTTGTGAAAGATCTACCCTCTGAATGGAGTACCCTCTTACCCACAGCTGTCTTTGCTTTAATAACAGCTACCAATCATCAACTGACAACAGTCCTTTCCAACTGCTCTATGGTATATGCCATGATTCTGATATGACTGGATGATAATCGTGGGACATCTAGGGCGGATTGGGGAGAATACACTGAGCATGATATCAATTAAAATTATCTGAGAACCATGAGACAAGGCAATATTGGGATATAATAGGTTATTATTGGATCACCTCTAAATAAGGTGATAAGGTGATGTCAACATTTGACAAATATGAAGTAAATCGCCTACAATTAGGGCGATAGAGAATTTGAGAATAACAAGCTGAATTTGAGGAGAATCAGTAGTGTAGAATAGCTCAAGTTATGAGAGCAGTATCATCTGAAGCTGCTGTATATAAGCGAGATGGGAGATTGAGAGAAAAAAGTTGTTAATAGTAGAGAGAGTTGAACAGCAAAGGATTGCTGTATTTATTAAAATAGAAAAGAGTTTATTGGGGCAAATTTCCCCTATTTTTAGTATATTTTCAAGTGTGTCCAAAGGACCAAAGATCCCCACATCGTCTGTCTGTTGCTCAGTAAGTTCAACCTTTACAAACAATACAGCAGATCCTAACTATACCATCCGATTTTATAACAGTGGTGCTCACTACAGGGGTGTCATTGATCAACCACCAAACATTCCAAAAATCCAGTCACCAGCCATGCCTTACACAGCCTGTGTTGCTAGGTAATCTTCACAGAACACTGCACCAGCCGGATACAAGGAACTCAAACTTACATTAGACATGGTGCACAAAAACCAAGATGAACTCCTTTAAGAACGAGATGCTGTCATGCACCAGCTTGATAGCACATTTAGCCAAATGCAAATCTTGTGACTAAAAAAAAGAACTTGCCAACCAATTGAATGATACCACCAATCGGCTGCAGTGCGCAGAGCAAAGATTGGCCAATACTTTTTGGTCTTCTCGCTGGTACAAGGATGACCATCAAGAGGGGGCATCATACAATAGAGAATATGACGCTGGTTGGAGCTATTACACCTAGGATGGTAGTACCATATATAAATATGAGTCAGGACGCCACTTCCCTCAAATAATGGCAGTACCACCCATGTAAGAAGGGCATGCTACCCCTGAAGTGGCAGACATCCCAACTTCCGCTGATCCAGCCTCTCATTGGGAGACTGCTTTTGGATCTTGACCCATTCCTCAGTATGGGCCAAAACCCCATGAATAGGATGAAGAGGTTAATATCAAAAATTTACCTCAGTTTGATCGAAATGGGAACATTCATGGTTTATTCAAACAGTTTGAGTTTGCACCAGAAAGCGCATTTTATAGACATAAGGCTAAGTTGTTGATTTCTTCCTTGGACGTCAGGAGTGCTAATCAGGTCACATGTTGCCTCTCAAGTAGCCCTGCACCTATAAGTATATAAAGGATACTGTACTCCACCTGTTTGGGGGTACTTCAAAGATGTTGCAGCGGAAAGCAGAATTCTTAATGATCAGATTCCACCAAAACGAGACTCTATTGGAGTTTGCTGATCGATTCACAATGGAAGCCCATGTGCTGAATGGGACAGGGTACTTAGCGGAAGCCAACGTGTGCAATGCCATGACCTCTATGGTGAAGCTATATTAAGAGCATTCACAATGTCATTTCGCCGCTTCTGGTTGATGACATACCTCTGCTAAAGATTGTGCAGTTTTTGCATTGAATATTCCCTAACTTTCCGCCACTGAATATGGAATGGAAGGCTACTAGACTACTGCACCCTCTTATTTAGGAGAATACTCTCATCCAACTCCAGTTCATATAGTAATCCTCAGCCTTTCTATAACTCTGCGCCTCATTCTTGGCTGAATTATACTCAACAGCTTGATCAGCATCAATGGGCTGGTCACAAAACCGTCAGCAACCCAGCTATCAACCAGGACCTAGCTATGCTGAACGTCAACAATCATCTTACCAACCTGGGCATGGTTACGCTAGTCAGCCCCAAACTTTCCAATCTGGACCCTCTTATGACATTCAAGGATTTGGCTCTTATGAGGTTAACTGCTATGAATGCGGCCGCTCTGTTCATTTGGAAATATTCTGCCATAACCGCCATGTGAACTATGTACACCAAGATCAATACTATAAGGGAAAAGATGGAGCGGAGTAGAGATGTGACCCTCTCTCCTCCGTGATACCAACTTAAAATGTCCCATAATCATTAGTTGTATACCCTGCAGAAATCCCTCAGTATGATGATGGTTTTTTATATCAGCAGCCAGTTGGTGGAGTAAATGTAGTGACACGATCTCAAGCCAAGGCGGCAGCGGAAGAAACCCAGAACAACCAAAGACATATGCCTGTCAAATGCTTGATCAAGCTTTCTCAGACAAACTCGATTATGCCGCAGATGTGCCAACTCTGAAAGGAGTGAACATCGCCCTTCCAGTAGATGCCATTTTCAAATAATACCCCCTAGTCGGTGAATGGATAATGAGTTTTCTTGAAAAAAGAGAGCTTGTAAATGTTCCCGGATTAAACAGCCAATATTCTTCTTATTCTGAGCGTACATACTGTGATATTTTAGTAGCAAAAAATAGGGTTCGCGCTATAATAGATACTGGTGCTCCAGTAAACATAGTTTTCACTAAATTAATGGCGAAATTGACGTTAAAACCTGATGTGGACCATTGAATGGGTTATGAAACTGCTGGAGCAGTAAGCACCATCTTTGAGGGGGCTTACAGTGCACTACCTTTGCGCCTTGAGTCCATAGTCATTGTAGCTCCAGCGATTGTGCTGCCAAACGAAAACTATGACCTATTAATTGGAACCTCTTTCCTGCGCCGTTTGGGACTTCATTAATATGTCAGAAGAGACTCTCGCCATTCTGGGTCAGCAGATCCCAATTCACTTTAACCTAGCGGAGTACTGAAGGATCCGGGCATATGAGCCATATCAATCTTACCTATAGTGATGGGGTGATGGCAGTTCGCTATCACTGACTAAAGAACAATACTTGGCCCCTTCTTAAGCAGATATATTAATATCAAGGAATATCTCTTCAAGCTGTAGGGCTCATATCTATTCCTTCTGGACATCAAGTCTTAGTGAACACCGAGTTAGAGGTGGAAGTGCCTATTGGGTTATATGAGAAGTCGATGGGCTCTATCATCAAATGCAGTTTAAGCCGCATATGGCTCCAGGGATTATGCCTATAGGACATGGAGAGATTAAGGTTTTGTTAGCAAACCTTCAGAATGAACCAATGCATATCTGCTGACAACAAATTGTAGCGTATTTACATTTGTTCCAATAGATGAGGTACTTCTGGTTCATGCTTTTGTGTTGTTGGACAAATTTGGTCTACCAGTTGAGGCACCAACTGGCGTACTATCGGTGGTACCGCTGAGTAGCTTAATAGGACCGTCAGAATAGCAATAAGATCAAGCAATAGCTTTATTTCAGAAGTACAAAAGGATTTTTACTGTCGACAATCATGACTTAGGGTGTGCTTGGGAGGTGGTCCATCAAGTAGACACAGGAGATCATCCCCCTAAAAGTTCATGGCCAATCCACTGATCAAAAGCAGTGGAAAATGTTGTCACTAACGAAATTGACAAGTTGCTAGAGCAAGGGATGCTTGAACCATCCAAGGGCCCATGGGCTTTGCCATTATAATTGTAAAAAAGAAGGATGGCACCAACCGCTTAGTAATAGACTACCAGAAGCTAAACAATATTACAAAAAAGGACTCATACCCTTTGCAAAAGATTAATGATGCTTTGGATTGGTTAGGGGGAGCTCATTACTTTTCAGCAATGGACTTAATATCAGGTTACTGGCATATCAAGTTACCTGCAGTGGAACAGGATAAATGCGCTGTAAGCACATCCAAAGGCATTTTTCAACCAACGCGGATGCTTCAAGGGCTGTGCAACGCCCCAGCTACGTTTAAGCGAGCCATGGATACTATTCTTGGTGACCTGAAACTGTCATGCATCCTTGTATACTTTGACGGTATTAAAATTTTCTCTCAAATCTTTTTGGAGCATCTCAACCACCTAGAAGTAGTATTCTTCCAGCTGGCTAAGGCAAACATTAAAATTAAACTTTGAAAATGTAACTTCTTCAAAGATCAGCTGGAATACCTGAGATTCATGGTGGACTCTAAAGGGTTGAAACCACAGCCAGCTAAGGTGGAGGCCATTAGCAAAGTGACTACTCCCAATAGCAAACGCGACATACAGGTATATTTGGGAATGGTCAGTTACTATCAGCGCTTTATCCCTAATTTTAGCTGTATAGGGGCCTCTATCTGAGCTGTTAAAAAAGGACGCCATGTTTGAATAAACGGAATGTCATCAATCCGCTTTTCATACACCTCATATGGCGTTGATCAGCGCACCAGTGTTACATTATCTGAACTTTGATCAGGAGTTTATTGTTCAGATGGATACATCCTTTTCCGATGTTGGGGCATTACTTTCTCAGAAATATATGAGGGAGAAGAACATCCTGTAGCATACTGTAGTTGAAGTCTGAACTGCCATGAGCATAATTATACTGTGACCTAGTGGGAGTCCATAGCAGTGATCTACACATATAAGCAATTCAGAGTATATCTGCATGGGGTAAATTTCAAAGTCATAATGGATTAGACATTATTTCGCTAGTTGCAGAACCTCAAAGAACTTGAAGGCCGTTTGGCTCAATGGACTCTTAAGCTGCAGGATTATGACTTTGAGATCCTTTATTGGCCTGGAGTAAAGCATCAGAATGCTGACTGTTTATCTCAATTGCCAAATATTGCGGTGATGGCAGACCTCAAAGATTTAATGTACAAAAAGATGCTCAGTGGAAAATATGATGATGAACCGCCCCAAGTAATCAAAATGTTAAATTGGATGTAAAAAAATACTTTCCAATGGAATGGAGAACTGTACAAGCGGATTTGCGATTCTACGGTGAATTTTCCATAATCTTAAGCATGACTTGAAACATTATGAGCGCCCACAGGGCAGTCAGACATGGTGGGGTGCGTAAGACAATAGAGTTGTTGCACCTTAGTACAATTAGGAAAGCATGAGTTTGATGTGCTCAAGACTATTTCCTGTTGCCATCAGTGTTAAGTGGAGAATCCATTCCACCGCAAGACTTCATACCAGGTAGTGAAACCACATTTAGCTTGGAACATAGTTTCCCTAGATGTCATTGGCCCCTTGTCAACAAGAGCTAACCAGTGTAAGTACATTCTTGTGGCTATCGACCACTTGACCTGGTGGGCTAAAGTGAAGCAATACGAGATTTGGGGGCATTTACAGTGGCCAAGTTTGTATGGAATGCATTATTTAAAGACATGGATGCCCTATATTAAGTCTCACTGATAATGGAACCAACTTCACCTCGCACATCCTCCCCAAACATAATGAGTTCATGGGAATCTGCAGGGTTCTAATGACACTATACCACCCCAAATCTCATGGAATGGTCAAATGGGTGAATGGGAATCTGGTGAAAATCCTACTAAAATTAGTAATGATCGTCCTTCAGATTGGAGCTCTCTCCTTTCTACTGCTGTGTTCTCCTATAACAATAGATAATATTCCACCACGGAAATGAGTCCCTTCTAACTACTATATGGCCAATACCTGGACCAACCGGTGTTACTTTATTCTTGTTTAGAAACACTGGTGGAGTAGAACCCCATCGCTATTTGAATAACTTGGCAAACACTCTTATCAAATTGCAAACCAAAGCATATTCCTTCAGCTTAGCCAAAAAGATCAGGAATCAAGCCGCCAATTAGGTACATCATAGCGGGTTAGCACAGTTCAAGGAAGGCGACATAGTTCTCTTACACAACCAACTTGGATTCAGGCGGAAACACAAGCTGGCCAGTATTTGGATTGGTCCATTTGAAGTTATAGAGAAAACTGTGGTTGACGCATATACCATCAAGGATCCTGAAAGTGGTCAGATCATTAACCAAGTACATGCAAATTTCCTCTGACCCTACAAACTTTAGGCGCCTTATTGTCCAGTCAAGGAGGGGTAATGTCGTGATTCCAATATGTCTGAATGATAATTGTGGGACTGCAAGGCGGATTGGGGAGAATCTGCCGAACATGATATCAATTATGATTATTTGAGTGCCTCGAGACAAGGTGATATTGGGATATAATGGGATATTATTGGATCGCCTCTAAATAAGTTGATAAGGTGATGTCAACATTTTACAAATATGAAGTAAATTGCCTACAAATAGGGCGATAGAGAATTTGAGAATAACAAGCTAAATTTTAGGAGAATTGGAGGTTTAGATAGCCCAAGCTATGAGAGCAGTATCATCTGAAGCCGCTGTATATAAGTGAAATGGGAGTTTGAGTGAAAAAGGTTTCAAATAGTAGAGAGAGCGGGATAGCGAATTATTGCTGTATTTATTGGAATAAATAAAAGAGTTGATTGGGGCAATTTCTCTTATTTTAGTATATTTTTAAGTGTGTCCAGAGGACCAATGATCCCCACATCGTCTGTTTGTTGCTCAGTGGGTTTAACCTGTAAAAACAATATGGCAGATCCTAACGATACCATTTGATTTTATAACAGTGGTGCTCACTACAGGGGCCCATTTATCAACCATAAAGCGCTACAAAACTCAAGTCGCCAGCCATGTCTTACACAGCCTGTGTTGCTGGGGAATCTTCACAATACACTGCACCAGCTGGGTATGAGGAACTCATACTTACCTTAGATGTTTTGCTCAAAAACCCAGATGAACTCCTTAAAAACGAACTGCTGTCACGCACCATCTTGATAGCACGTTTAGCTAAATGCAAATTTTGGGACAACAAAACAAGGAACTCGCCAATTGGTTGGATGATACTAACGCATAGCTGCAGTGCGCAGAGTGAATATTAACCAGTGCTTCTCAGTCTTCTCACTGGGACAAGGATGACCATCAAGAGGGGGCATCATACGAGGAAGGATATGACGCTGGTTAGAGCTACTAAACTCAGGATGGTAGTAATGGATATGAATATGAGTCAGAACGCCACTTCCCTCAAGTAATGGCTGTACCACCCATGGCAGAAGGTCACGCTATCCCTGAAGCAGCAGACATTCCAACTTACGCTAGTCTAGCTTCTCATTGGGAAACTGCTTTTGGATCTCGGCCCATTCCTCAGTATGGGCCAAAAAAACCATAAATGGGATGAGGAGGTTAACATTGAAAAACTACCTCCATTTGATCAAAATGGGAATATCTAAAGTTTCTTTAAACGGTTTAAATTTGCAGCAGAAAGCGCATCTAATAGACATAAGGCTAAGTTGTTGATATCTGCCTTGGACGTCAGGAGTGCTGATCAGGTCACCTGTTACCTCCCAATTAGCTCTGTCACCTATTGGGATGTAAAAGATACTGTGCTTCGACTGTTTGGGGGTACCTTGACGATGTCACAGTGGAAAGCAAAATTCTTAACAATTGGGTTCCACCAAAATGAGACTCTTCTGGAGTTCGCTGATCAATTCACAATGGAAGCCCGCGCTCTAATTGGGGAAGGGTACTTAGCGGAAGCCAACGTGTGCATCGCCATGACCTTTGCAGTGAAGCCATACTGAGAGCTTCACAATTTATTTTCGCCGCTTCTTGATGATGACGTACCTCTGCTCAAGATTGTAGAGTTTTTGTGTCACATATCCCCTAACTTTCTGCCACAAAATACAAATTGGAAGACTACTGCCACTACTGCACCCTATTATTCAGGAGAATACTTTCATCTGACTCTGGCTCTGTTTAGCAATCCTCAACCTTACTATAACTCTGCACCTCTTCCTAGGCCGAATTATACCCAACAGTTCGATCAGCATCAATGGGCTGATCAAAAGAACCATAAGCAACCCAGCTACCGACCAGGACCTAGTTATGCCAAATGGCAAAATTATCTTACCAACCTGGGACTGGTCACGCCGAATGACCCCAAACTTTCTGATCCAGACCCTCTTATGACAATCAAGGACGTGGCTATTATGGGGTTAACTGTTATGAATGCTGCTGCTATGGTCATTTTGGAAAAATTCTGCAATAACCGCCGTGTAAACTATGTACACCAAGATCAAAACTAACAGGGAAAAGCTGGAGTGGAGTAGAGATGGGACCCTCCACCTCCACGATTCCAACCCAAAACTTCCCTGAATCAATAGTTGTATATCCTGCGGAAGTCTCTCAGTATGACGACAAAATTGTATACCAGCAGCCAGTTGGGGGAGTAAACATTGTGACACGAGCTCAAGCCAAGGCAGCGGCGGAAGAAGAATCCCCAGAACAACTGAATCCATATGCCTGTCAAATGCTTGATCAAGCTTCCTCAGAAAAGCTTGATTCTTCCACGGATGCGCTAACTCTGAAAGGAGTAAACGTCGCCCTTCTAGTAGACGCCATTGTCAAAGAATATCCCCAAGTTGGAGAGGAGATAATGAGTTTTTAAAAAAAGAGATCCTAAAAAATGTCCACATATTTGACAGTCAATATTCTTCTTATTATGAGTGTACGTAATTTGGTATTTTTGTAGCAAAAAAGAGAGTTCGCACTATAATAATTACTGGTGCTCCAGTCAACATAGATTCCACTAAGTTGATGGCGAAGATGACGTTAAAACCTGAATTGGACTATCAAGTGGTGTATGGAACTGATGGAGCAGAAAGCACAATCTCTGAAGGGGCTTGCAGTGCGCTACCTCTGTTCTTTGGGTCTATTGTCATTGTAGCCTTGGAGATTATGTTGCAAATGAGAACTAAGACCTGTTAATCAGGAATGCTTTCCTGCGCCATTTTGGAGCTGTTATTATTATGACGGAGGAGACCCTCGCCATTATGGGCCGGCGGATCCCAATTTACTTCACCTCTAGTGGAGTATCAAAGGATCTGGTGCATATAAGCCATAACAACATTGCATATAGTGTTAGGGTGATGCCAGTTTTATAACACTGATTAAAGCGTATGACTCGGCCCCTTCCCCAGCAGATATATGAATATCAAGTGATACCTCTTAGAGCTTCGGGGCCTATATCTATTACTTCTGGACATCAAGTCTTAGTGAATACCAAGTTAGAGGTTGAAGTGCCTATTGAGCTATATGGGGAAGTCATTGGGCTCTATCATCAAATGCGGTTAGAGCTGCATGTGGCTCCAGTGATTATACTTCTAGGACATTGAGAGATTAAAGTTTTGTCAGCAAACCTCCAGAGCGATCCAAAGCAAATCTACTGACACCAAGTAGTAGCATATTTACATTTGATTCCAATAGAAGAGGTCCTTCAGGTTCATGATTTCGGTTGTTGGACAAATTTAGTCTACCAGTCAAGACACCAGCCAGAGTACAAATGGTGGTACCAAAAGTAATCTAATAGGACCATTGGAAGGGCAAAAAGACCAAGCAATAGCTTTATTTCAGAATTACAAGGGGATTTTCACTGTCGATGATCATGACTTAGGGTGTGCTTGGGGGATGGTTTATTGATTAGACACAGGGGATCATCCCCTTATAAGGTCTCATCCGATCCGCCTATTGAGGGCAGCGGAAGATGTTGTCACTAACGAAATTGACAAGTTGCTAGAGCAAGGGAAGCTCAAACTGTTTAAGAGCCCATGGGCTTTGCCCATTCTGATTGTAAAAAAGAAGGATGTCACCAACTGCGTAGTAATAACAACCAGAAGCTCAACAGTATTACAAAAAACGACTCGCTCCTTGCCAAGGATCAATGATGCTTTGGATCAGGTAGGGGTGTCCATTATTTTCAGCAATTGACTTGATATCAGGTTAATGGCAAATCGAGCTACCTGCAGCAGAACAAGAAAAAATGCGCTGTAATCACCTATAAAGGCCTTTTTCAACTAACGCGGATGTCTCAAGGGCTGTGCAACGCCTGGCTACGTTTCAGCAAGCCATGGACACTATTCTTGGTGACTTGAAATGTTATGCGTCCTTGTATACCTTGACAATATTAACATTATCTCCAAAACCTTTTCAGAGCATCTCAATCATTTAAAATAGTAATCCGCCTTCTGGCTGAGGCAAACATTAGTATTAAGCCTCTAAATGCAACTTCTTCAAAGATCAGCTGCTATACTAAGTTCGTGGTAGACTCTAAAGGGCTGAAACCACAGCCGGCTAAGGTGGAGGCCATCATCAAAATGACTACACTTAAATACTAAACGTGACATACAGGTATTTTGGGAATGGTTGATTACTACCAGCGCTTTATCCCTAATTTTAGCTGTATTGGGGGCCACTATTCAAGCTGTTAAAAAAGGACGCTGTGTCCAAATGGATGGAACGCATCAATCCGCTTTTGATACACTTCAAATGGCATTGACCAGAGCACGAGTGTTATGGTATCTGAACTTTGTTTGGGAGTTTATCATTCAGACGGATGCATCCCTTTCTGCTGTTGGTGCAGTACTTTCTCATAAAGATGACGAGGGAGAGGAACATCCTGTAGCATACTGTAGTTGAAGTCTGAACTGCCATGAGCATAATTATACTGTGATACTGAGAAAGCGCTTAGCAGTGAAATTTGCATATAGCAATTTAGAGTCTTTTTTCATGGGGTAAAGTTTAAAGTTTTATCAAATCACAAAAAATTACGCTGGCTTCAGAACATTAAGGAACCTGAAGGCCGTTTGGCTCAATGGACTCTTAAGCTGCAGGCTTATGACTTTGAGATCCTTCATCGCCCAGGAGTAAAACATCAGAACGCTGACTGTTTATCTCAATTTCCAACTGTTGCTGTGATGGCGGATTTCAGCAATGTGATTTACGATAAGATGCTTATCAGAAAATATGACTATGAACTACACCAAGCAATCAAAGCATTAAACGAGATGTGAACAAATACCTTCTAACAGAATGGGGAACTGTACAATCAGATCTGTGATTCTATAGTGATTTTCTGTGACCCTCAGCATGGCTGGGAATCATTATGAGCGCCCACAAGGCAGTTGGACATGGTTGGGTGCATAAGACAATGTAGTTGTTGCGCCCTCAGTACTATTGGGAAAGTATGAGCTTTGATGTGCTCAAAACTGTTGCCTGTTGCCAGCAGTGCCAAGTGGAGAAGCCATTCCACTGTAAGTCTTCATACCGGGTAGTGAAACCACATTTTGCTTGGCACACGGTTTCCCTTGATGTTGTTGGTCCCTTGCCAACAGGAGCCAACTGGTGTAAGTACATTCTTGTGGCTATCAATCCACTTGACTTAGTGGGTCGAAGTAAGGGCAATACGAGCTTTTAGGGTGGTTACATTGGCCAAGTTAGTGATGGAATGCATTATTCAGTGACACAGCTGCCCTCAGTTTATTTTCACTGATAATGGAACCAACTTCACTTTGCACATTCTCCCCAAACTGAATGAGCTTATGGGAATCTGCAGGGTTCCAATGATCCCATACCACCATGAATACAATGGAATGGTCAAATGGGTGAATGGGACTTTTGTGAACATACTACAAAAATTAGTAATAGATTGACTTTCTGACTGGAGCTCCCTCCTTTCCACTGCCATGTTTGACTATAACATTAGTTGCCACTCCGCCATGGGGAAGAGTCCCTTCCAACTACTATACAGCCAACACCCTTCTCTTCTGGCGTTACTTTATTTGTGTGCAGAATACATCAGTGGAATGGAACCCCACCACTATTTGACTAACCTTGCAAACACTAAGATCAAATTGCAAAACAAATTTATTCTTTCATCTTAGCCAAGAAGATCAGGAATCAGGCTGCTGATCAGGTATGTTGTAGTGGGTTGGTGAAGTTCAAGTAAGGCGATATGGTTCTCTTCCATGACCAACATGGGTTTGTGTGGAAAAACAAGTTGGCCAGTATCTGGATTGGTCCATTCAAAGTTATAGAGAAAACTGGGGTCAACGCGTATACCATCAAGGACCCTGCAAGTGGTCAGATCATGAACCAAGTGCATTCAAAGTTCCTCTGACCATACAGGAATTAGGAGCTTTATTTTACAGTCAAGGTGGGGGTATGTCACGATTCTGATATGACTGGATGATAATTGTGGGACATCTAGGGTGGATTGGGAAGAATCTGCCAAACATGATATCAGTTACATTTATTCAAGTGCCTCAAGACAAGGCGATATTAAGTATAACGGGTTATTTTTTGAATCACCTCTAAATAAGGCAATAAGGCAATAAGGCGATGTAAACAATTAAAAAATATGAACTTAATTGCCTACAATTAGGGTGATAAAGAGCCTTAGAATAATAAGCCAAAATTGAGGAGGATCGGCAGAACAGAATAGCCCAAGATATGAGAGTGATATCATCCAAAGCCACTATATCTAAGCGAGATGGGCGATTGAGAGAGGTTAGGTTGTTTTTAGTAGAGAGAAAGCGGAACATCAAAAGGTCGCTGAATTTGTTATAATAAATGAAAGAGTCAATTGGGGTGATTGCTCCTATTTTTAGTATATTTTCAAGTGTGTCCAAAGGACTGACAATTCCCACATCATCTATCTGTTGCTCAGTGGGCTCTACATGTATGAACAATACAGCAGATCCTAATGATACCATCCAATTTATAACAACGGTTGTAAAAAAGCATCCAGAGATTAATTGAGGCCTACTTATTCCCATTGAAGAAATCAAGCAGGTTTTCTGTATCAGGTCTATGTTGAATATGGGCTTATCTGTGAACCAATCGTTATGTACTCTGACCACTGTACATATTTCTGATGAACTAACCTTTGCTTATCTTGACGAAGTTCACACTCTATTAGAGGCATATAGCGACATTTTCATAAATCCAATACTGACTATGGGCACATGGAGGGTTGGACTCATACATTGACGTTGGGATGCTCACCCTATCTGATCCAAAACCTACCCCAAAATAACTAGTTGAGGAGCTACAGATGTGGACGAAGCACACAGTTTCTGGACGCTGGGTTGTTGGTGCCTTCCCAAAGACTTTGATCGTCCCCTTTTCTACTAATAAAGAAGAAAAATGGAGGCATCAGTTAGTTAGGGACTACCATAAACTGAACAACCTCGCCAAGAAAGATAGTTACCCTATCCCCCTTATTAATGACGCTCTGGTCCAACTCTCTGGATACAAGTTCTTTTCTGCTATAGAACTGGCTAGTGGATTATGGCAAACGGACCTTTATCATTAGCCAAGAGAAATGCGCTCTTATCTGAAGAAAAGGCCTGTTCCAACCCACTCAGCTACCTCAGGAGATGTGCAATGCTCCTGCAACCTTTCTTGGGTGATGGATCACATTCTCTAGGAACTTAAACTAAATTGTGTGAGTTACTATCTTTATGATATCCCAGTTTTCTCCAAAACTTTCACCGCTTATTTTTCTGCACTTAAAGGAAGTAGTTTAGCGCTTAAAGACATCTACCATGTATTTGAAGCTCTATAAAAGTACGTTCTTTCAGAATAAGCCGGATTTCATTAAGCACGCAATCTCTCAGGATGGGATTCAACCCCTCCAAGACAAGATTGAAGCTAGCTCCAAATATCTGCGCCTAAATCCCTTTTTGACATCCATGTCTTTTTGGGCATCATGGGGTATTACTATCAATTCATCCCCAAAATTCGCCCAGCTTAGTGAGCCCTTATCTGCCTTTTAGCTAAAACACTCCTTTTTAATGGGGTGCCAAACAAAAAGCTGCATTTTAGACCCTGAAGGAGCTATTTAAACAAAGGCATATACTCCGCCTACCACTATGGCAAGAATTCAATAGTTTTCAAGGATGCCTCTGACTATGCTGTTGGAGCTATCCTGGCTCAATTGGATGAGTATGGATTTAATCATTACATGCCCTACATCAGCAAAATTGCTCTCAAAGTGAACACAACTACAATGTTACTGAGAAGGAGTGCCTTGCTGTCTTGCTCACTGTAAAATACTATGGCCCTTTTTTATATGGGACCCCATTCAAGGTGGTTAATGACCACGCCTCCTTGACTTGGCTGCAGAATATGAAAGACCCTGGAGAACAGTTTTCTCGCTAAACTGTGAATCTCCAGCATTAAAACATGACAATTTTGAATTAGGCGGGGACTCACCATATAAACATTGATGGGTTGACGCGGCTGCCTGTTCTGCCCATGGACAATAGTGAAGCTTAGAGGTTACATGACCTCCTAATGACTCTTGACGCGTGGGCTGATGAGAATTATCTGTTCAAAAAATGCTAGCTTGGTACCCCGCAATATCAAAGTGGAAAGAGGAAAGTTATAAAAGAAATAGGGGTGAACTGGTTGCCCTATCTCCTGCCGTCAGAACTAGTACCTGTAATTCTAGAGTTTCACATTGTCCTGGGTAATGGGGGTGTAAAAAATCTACAAATGGATTAAAGAGCGCTACTACTGGGAGAGCATTATGGAGATCATAACTAAAGTACTGGATGCCTGTCTGAACTGTAAAAAGCAGTTTAGCTTCAAGACCAAGTATCAATACTAATCTACCACCCCTCAACAGCCTTTCCACATTATAAGTCTAGATGAAATGGCCCTCTACCCCAGACTACTGGGGAAATCGATCTTCTGAAAGGTATTGATCATTTTACTAAATAGGTTAAAACTGTGGCAATTCCTTCCCAAACTGCAAAGGCTACCATTATGTCTCTATCAGCATATTTTCACCCACCATGGATGTCCTATAGTCCTTCTCTGTGACAATGGGAAGAACTTATCTTTGGGAGTGGTAAAGATCCTAGCTTCCCCAATGGGGCCCAACAGTTCTTTTCCGCTCCCTACAACCCTTCTATAAATGGTAGCGTAGAAAATGTTAATGGAACTCTGGTCTCAATAATATTAAAGATGGCCAATTCAGACCCTCTTCACTTGGATCTCTACTTACCCAGTGCCCTCATGGCCTAATGTATTAGCTACCACCAGATCCTCAAAATGTTTCTTTTCAGGATGCTGTATTTTTGAGAGCCTGAGTGATAGCCTTGTTAGCCAAAGATAATTTCTCTTCTAGAACTGACTCTGAGAAAGCCATGAAAAAGTTGGCTCAGCACCTCATCCAGTTACAATCAGAGTTAATGACTAATTTTGCAAAGACTGTACTAAAGAGGGCCAAGCAGCAAATGAGCTCCAGCCCCCTTTTCCCTCCTCCTAAGTATAAGACTTGGTGTTATATTAGCATACTTTTATCACCCCAAAAAAGTGAGAAGCATGGATCATTTTAGGAAGGACCTTTTGTAGTCACTTATAAGCGAGGTAACTAGTAATCTATCAAATCCCTGGCTA